>JAXHKQ010000014.1:0-97992 GCA_038407185.1 Chalaropsis ovoidea | reverse complement strand
ACTAACTGACAACCTCAGACATGCACTACGCCATGCTTCACTATCATTATTCATATGACGCCGTCATGCAGTCCTGGGACCAGCGCATTCTGGGCATCAGCCTTGACTACCCTGCAACCCACGTCGATGGCCTCCTCAAGCGGCGTCTCGGTAGCCGCCAGCTTAAGACCAAGCGGGTCGTCGTCCTTCTTGACCTCGACGCCGTTGGTGCTCTTGTTGGGGTCAGCCTTGGCCGCCTTCTCAGCCAGCTCGCGCTCCTGCTTCTGCTGCAGCTTCTTGGCCTTCTTCGCAGCCTTCTTGGCATCCTGGGCATCGCCGTTCTCGTCGCCCGCAGCCGCCGCAGGCTTGTCGTGCATGTTGAGGTAAATGCCGACGGCTTCCAGCGCAGCACGCGAATAGAACGGGTGCTCACGCAGCGTGTCCTCCCACCGGATCATGTCCACGTAGGCGCGCATCTGGCCCTTGCGCAGCGAAAAGGTGTGGAAGTCGATCTGGTCCTCCTGCCACACGTCGAAAATGTTCTGGATGGAGTGCAGACGCTTCAGCGCCATGCCAACGTTGCCGTTTCTGGCATAGGCCTCGGCATCCTCCGTCAAGAACCACAGACATTGCATCTCCAGGAGATCGGCAATGGGTCCTCCAACAGTCTCCACACGCGTGAACATGCCAATGGTCTCGAGAGCCTGCTCGTTCTTGTTATTCCGCAACAGGTACTTGGTGGCCTTGGTGTTGATGTAGCGATCCTTGGTGTCCAGCGAACGGGCATAGTCCATGACTTCCGAGGCCTTGACCAGGTTGCCGGCATGCTTCAATATACGGGCCTTGGTCATGTGGTAGTCGACGTTCTGGTGGTCCAGCTTGAGGGCCTCCTCAACGTACTCCATCGCCTTGGCAAGATCGCGAGACAGGTGGTAGTTGTAGTGCAGGGCCAGGTAGTACAGTCCCATGCCGGTTCTGGCGTCGCTAGGCTCGTTAGACGTCTTTTGTGACTCGAGGTACTCTAGCGCCAATGCCTCTAGGGTAGCCTTCTTGTCCTCATCCACATAGAGATGCTTTAGGTTGGCAAAAGTAGAGGGAACGCCCTTGTTGAGCATGTAGACCAGATACTTTTGAGCGCTGGTCTTGAAATCCTCGCCTGTTGGTTGGTTCACGCAGTTAATGTCCTGTCCTGTTCACGATCATGGCCGGAGTCCAAGCAGCAAGCTTACCAGACAAGAAGTTCAGAGGTAATCTCTTGGCAGAGTCCGAACGGGGAAATCTTTCCGCGTACTCCTCAAACAGGGCCTTCTTAGCGGCAACATCGTCCTCAATACCCAGAGCCTGGACCAAGTTGTCGTAGTAGACGGAGTAATCGGGATTGCGCTCGAGGAGTTTACGGTATATGGAAACAGCCTCCTCCTTACGGTCCAGCTTGTACAGAACGTTGGCGCGAGCCTGCATGTAAGCCACGCGATCGAGGTTCTGCTTTCCGGGGCCGTCCAGCTCCTTGAGCGCACGCTCGTACTCGCCCTGCTCGATGATGATGTCGATCTTGTACATGACAGCCTCGGAGTGCTCCAGGTCGAACTTGCTCGGGGCGGTCTTGAGGGTCTTCTCGTAGGTCTTGAGGATGTTCTCGGCCTCGACCAGGTTGCCGGCAAGATGGTGGGCGGTGGCCAGGGCCGTCCAGTTCTGGCGCAGCTGCGGGCGGGCTTGGAGGATGGCAGCACGGCTGGCAACATAGCCCGGGTAGTCTCTGGTCTGGACCTGCATGATGGCCAGGTCACGCTGGATCGGGGGCGAGTCGGGCTCGAAGCGCAGGGCAAACTTGTAGGCCTTGATGGCCTCTTCGTAGTTCTTGGCACTGCGGTACAGGAGGCCGTAGACGTGCCAGCAGATGTGCGACTTCATGTTGATGGTCAGAGCCTCCTTGGTCAGGGCAAAGCCTTCGTCGGCCTTGCCCTGGGAGTTGAGAATCAGGCCCTTCATGGCAATGGTGTCGGCATGCTTGGGGTTTTTCTTGAGGATCTGGTCGGCGGCCTTGATGCCACGCTTGTACTGCTTCTCCTCGTAGTTGCGTATCACCTGGCGGAAGAGCGCTGCCTCCTTGGAGCTGAGGACCTGCGATGCTGTTTGTGACATTTTGGCGGTCGGGTGGAGAGAGCTAGCGAGCGCACTTGTAACGTAGATCTGTCTTGTTTTTTTTATCGTGACGCGGAGTTCGGAGTGAGGTAGGCGGGCGGGGGGTGAAGGCCGTGGGTTATGATAGGCGCGGCCTGGAGGTTCAATCAATCAAGTTAGCGACGAGTGCGGGTAGAGCTGGGAAAATACGTGGAGTTCAGGGAATGGCAGAAGTCGACGCAAGGCTGACAAAGTTTGCAGCAGCTTGTCGGCCTTGCGTCAGTGATGGAGGGGTCATTTCCCACAGTGACAACAAGCCCGGCCCGGCCAGTAGCAAAGAAGGCCCAGTGTGCGTGGCCAGGCGTACCAAGGTGGGCAATTAAGCAGGTGGTGACAGAGAGGGGACAGAGAGGGGACAGAAGTATACCTGGCAGTACGGCAAAAAGGAATCGCCAGCAAAACTTGAGATGTCCGGCTGCTAAGACAGGCAAGGCACACTCGGACCAGAAATGGAGGGGTCCTTTTTTTGGCACTGCAAAATTGACTGGTGATAGTTGGAAGGTGTATCATGCGGTGGACAGTGCAGACACTGTGCGCCTGCACCGGCCATTTTGGTGTGTTACGAGGTTCTGAGAGCTAGCAGGGATGGATCTATTGGCTCAATAGTGCTACGGCTCCGGATTTAAATGGGCACTACAGTGTGTATTCCAACGGGGTATTTCGCCAGGCTACTTTACTTGTTGTGCAGCCTCTTCATAGTTTAATGGAGGCAGATGTCACAGGGTGGTGCAGTGAGGTGGGTTGTAACAATGGCAGTATTAAAAGCAGAGGATGTTATACAGAGGGCCATGGACCTCGAACTATAGTACAGAATTAAGTAATGGTAGCATGCCGCAGGCCTCTAGATGGATGGGTAGCCAGACACCCGGACAGGCAGAACGTCTGTCTGTCTCTATTGCTTTGGGGTATTCTTTTCCCACTCGGCAAAGGCCTCCTGACCCGAAAATGCAGCCCCGGTGCACTTGGACTTGACCACCTCCCAGGTCCGTATGCGGACAATGTTCTCGACGCCCGCCTCCATGGTCAGCAGCGAGGCCAGTTTCTCGGTTCGCGGCTGCGTGGGGAAGAAGCGGGCCGAGTAGGGATCCAGCCGCTCATCTACGATGCGCCCCTTGTCCTGCTGCAGTTCTTCGGCGCGCCTAGCCGCCGTCGGGTCTTCCGGGTCTGGACTGGCGGCAACCTGGCTGCAGTACTGGAGAACCTCTGAGCGTGCGCGCCAGCTCGGGAACAGAATCTTGTCGAGGAACTGCGAGCAGGACTCGGGGCCTATAGTGGCCTCGTGGCGGGGGTAGAACTGGCTGGTGGACGAGGGGTCGAAGCCGCGCCTTGAGGGGGTTGCCAGACTGTTGAGCCTTTGCTGAATGGAATCGTCAATGGTTGCACGGGAGAGGCGGAGGAAGTCTGTGAATTGGTTAGCGGCGAAGGTCCCATGAACGGCAATGTGGTTTTTCTTTTTTCAAGACAAGAAGCAGAGGCGACCGAGCCGAGCCGAACCTTGGAGAGTGGAGGTTGAGAAGCACAGCTGGGGACTCAGTCGTGACCCGGGCAGCATGGGGCTTTGGGAGTCCATTGTGGCGGGGACACAGAGACACGCGTTGCTTGTGAGGCTTGAGAGGCTTGTGAGGCTTGTGAGGCTTGTGGTGCGTGGCTGGGGAGAATGACGTGCTCAGAGAAGCAAGACGTGATGTAGAGATGTAAGGCTGGCGATGGCGAGGCGACGTCAGACAAGGCTGAACAATAGAGAAAGTTTAGTGCGAGTCAGACGGGAGGTTTCCGCGGGTATTATGTCAACCCTAGGCCCCGTATAACCCTAATGACGACATGTGAACTTTGGACCTGAATTTTGACCTGTAGCTGTCCTACAGTCTCCTCGTCATTCTCTCCCTCTCTCCGTATCGCACTAGCCCCAGATGGAGCAGCCCAAAGGGGGAGCACACGATCAGAGAAGAGAAGAAAAAAAATAAAAAAAGAGGGGAAGCCGCTGGCTGCAAGACAAGAGGAACGGGGAGCTTGTCTTTTTCCTCGTCTCCCCTCCCCCTCTCCTACTCCTATTACGACCTTGCAGGCAGCGCAAATCTTGACATGTGCACATACTGGGCATCAACACAGACAAATGTGGAGTTTCTCTCCTCCACTGGGCGGCTGAGAAGGTGATGGCCGTGGTAGTGGTAGTAGCAGTCAAAGCAGTAGTACCAGCTAGCAGTCAAAGCAGTAGTACCAGCAGAATCAGCAGTACTACTACTAGCAGCGGCAGTACTACTAGCAACGGCAGTACTACTACTAGCAGCGGCAGCGGTACTACTAGCAGCAGCAGTCCTGGGCACTCCGGCGGCATGGAGCCGCACTGCAACCTCCAGGCCACACACAACACCACACCACACCACCACGGCACCACATGGAGGATACGTGCATACACAGACCCCGTCGGTTGTGGTCGGGCTGCATGAGTATGGGTACAACAGGGCGGGGCCAAGCCATTGTTTGGCCATGAATGGGACAATGCGGGTATCCGGCGAGAAGGGGGAAGGTGATAGGCCCCATGTGTGATGATGTGCAATGTGATGGCCAATGGGGCGAGGTGGGATGTGTGATGGATATGCGGGTGTCCAAGTATTACCGCGCAATGTACCATGTACAATGCAATCTCCAATACAATGTACATATGCATTGTAATGTACACACTGCTGCTATTGCTATTACTATTACTTCCTGCTGGTCTAGCCCGCGCGCGGAGCTGCTTCCGGGGCACTTCGCCCCCCCACACATCAGGCAGGCCAGAGACAGCGGGTTAGGCTCAAGATCAGCGTGTCTGCTGCATGGCATGGTATGCATGGGAGGGACGGCTCACGCCCAGCGACATTGGCAAGTGAGAAGTGGAGGGCCGAAGAGTGGATAGGCGGACAAGTGAAGTGGACAAGTGGAAACGCACAGGGCAAGCATGGCATCATCACACTCACACTAGCTAGCATCATGATTGTTACGATGCGGCCACCAAAGAAAGGGGGAGGAGGCAATGGGATGGCGGGCTGAAATGGGGCGTGCAACTATGGGCTGTGACCTGACCGCAGCCCAACGACACGAGGAGATGCATTGTTGATGATGCTGATCATTCTTGAGGGCGGAGGAAGTGATAGATTGGCAGGTGGGATACTTGCTCATAACAGGCATGCGAGAAAAGAGGAGAAGAGGCAGGAGACGGGGGGGGGGATGAGGGGGGATGGGAAGACAAGTAATGGGCTGGCTAGGCGTTGTTGGTTACTGGATGGAGATATATGGTTGGGCTACAGTGCAGCACAGTACAGCACGAGGGAACTCGGTCTTGCTGTCTTGATTCCTCTGCATATCCAGCCTATTCCAGGTCTGGTCGGCAAAAGACAAGGCAAGATGCATGAGTCTGCAGATACACACAAACTGCCATGCAATGTAGCGCTGTTATATGCTGCTGCATGTCTCTCTATCGAGTTACGAGGCGACAACGCCAAGGGTGCACAACCCGGCCTTGCTCTCATCTCATCTCATCTCATCTCTGCTGGCTCAAAGAGTCTTGTTAGTTGGGCGAACTGCGGCAAGCCAAGAGAGAGAGAAAAAAAAGAGCAGGGCCAGTATTTCAGTCCTTTGGTAATGCGTAGATGTTGTTCAATGCAGCTCAGCCCAGTCCAGCCCACTTACAGGCCAGACCATACAGGGCCCAAGACCCCCCTCGTCCTCGCCCCCCATGTAGGAGGGCCTGAAGCGGAGAAGAGGCAGAGGCAGAGAGAGGGGAGAGAGGAGAGGGCAAATGTCGGCCATATTACATGATTTGTGATGTATCAATCCCAGCTGACAATCTTTCTTCGTTTTTCGGTGGGCTGGGCTGGGATTGTCACTCGGCGACCTCGCTGAACAAGGCTCATAGAGGGGAACAAGGACCTCAGTACAGGATAGGGACAGAGCCCACGGATGCTATAATGTGTCAATGGAGGGCCTTTGGTTTAGAGTTGTGCCTTGGGGCGTTGGTAGAGGACGAATGATAGCCGCCGGTCAAGAGCCTACGACCAGTAATCCTTTTGCCCCCTTCTTTCTCCGGCACCTTCTTCTGCCTGTTATGAAGAGCGAGGTCTGCTTGGCATTGACAGGACAGGGCGATGATGAGGACAGAACAGGGAAAGCGGGCAGGGGCATATGGTTTGGGAGCAAGGGTAGCATGTTGGGGGGGGGGGAGGGGAGGGGGGAGGAGAGGGGATGGGGATGGGGATGCATATAGATGGGGAAGAAGGAGACCAGAGGAGAGTTTGTAGTGACAGCGCTCTAACAGAGTGAATAATTCTGCTGGTGGTGCTACCGCGCAGTGAGGCTAGCGGGAAAGCATCACGAGTTGTCCACCGGTGCGTGCATCCACTTACACACTCCACACTCCACACATCTCAAACACGGCTATCGTTATCACGATGGCCGCCTGAAACCGCTCTTATAGGTGATCGAACCGGAGTATTTTGCTTCCTACGTCGGAAACAGCGAGCAAACAAGGACCGTCAGTAGTAAAACGGACAATGACCTCACATGGGCTTGCTTTGGCCGGGGGGGGGGGGAGGGACTTGTACCCACGAAGCGAAAAGTCTTGGTGGTGGTGAAGAAAGAGAGAGAAAGAGAGAGAGAAAAAAAAGAAAGAAGAGACACGAGGACGGGACGAAACGAAGCTCGAGTCGAGTTCGAGACGAGACGAAGATGGGGATCCTTGGAGGGGGGCCCAGGAAAAATGAAGAAAAAAATGAAGAAAAAAATGAAAAAAAAAGAAGGGAAAAAGAAAAAGAAAAAGCCTTCCTCTTCATATGTGCAGCCGACAATCTTCACGATAATCCGACCAACGAACCTCATCCCGTCAAAGCAAGACACCGGCCGAGCAAGTGAAGCAGTGAGAATGAGATGAAGGAGGGACGGGACAAGGGCCATAGAATAGCATAGGGGAAGGGGTACCGCCGGTGTGCCAGTGCCAGTGTCAGGCGAGAAAGGCGAGAAAGAAACCAGGCCAGGCCAGCGCAGGCGTGATGACTCTTGACTCGTCCGCTCTTGGTTTGGACCGGCAGGACTGGCGAGATATTTCTGCTTGCTGCTTGCTGCTGTTTGCAATCACCAGATCTCTCTGCTGAGAGTTAACCTCGACCAGCGTGGAGCGTTACCCTCGGTTATTGCACACTGCTACATGGCAATATCACATCACCGGATATATAGAAGCAAAGAGTTCTAACCCAGGCAGGATATGTGCGTGCTCTTTGTGTGGTGTGTGTGTCTGATCTCTCGCTTTGCTTGCTTGCTTCTCTTGTTTCCTCTTCACACACACACCCCCTCCATTGTACACTGCACATATTGCCGCCCCAGCAATAGAATCCTGAGCTTTGGTCTGGACCCTCTTGTCACAGCGAAGCGACAAAAGAAAAGGGCTGGAACATGAGGACATGAGGAATTTCGAACCTTGAAGGACATGGAGAAAACGCCAGGATGAAAGGAGACGAGAGGATACAAGGCTCACCTTAGGGGGGAAAGCGGAGGATTGAGGATTGGGACTCGGGGGAGTTTAGCGCAGCATGAACTTAGATGTTTGATTGATGAAGATGACATGATGGCGGATGGGAGGTCGTGAGAGGTGGGGGGGGAATGCACAGGCTGAATATCGGCAAAATACAGGCCACCTTTTGTTTTCTCCGCGGAGATGGATGCTCTGGACCGGCCGCAATAGCCTATCCCGTCTCCTTCCTTTTCTGGCTGGTGAGATCTAGCCCGATTCTAAGACTCATTCTAGTGGGAAAGAAGGGCGGGCCTTGGTTGCCGGATATATGAGCATGAGTAGACAGGAGGGCACTAGCTGCATTAGTCTAGAGAAGAGCAGTCCCGCCAAATTACCGCTAATCTCATTTTTGATGCTCTTCCTTGCTGGCGTTGCCTGATCTCTTTTCTTTCTTTGTTGGCTGTTTTTTTTTTCCTTTTGCCTGTCTTACCTTTCCTGATCCGAATGGAGCTATAGCCAATTTGAGAGAAAACAAGGCAGGCGTTCAAGGAAGGAACAAGGGACAAAAGGGAGAGACAAGAGGAAGGTGCTGCTCCTGCTTCCTTCCTTTCTAGGATACGTCGTAAAGAAAAAAGAACAAGGGCAGGGCTGCAATCAAAAGTGAGGAAACATGCGAGAATATTGAGGAAACAGGCAGGTTGTCAGTTTAGCTGCCTTTAGGGAATAGCGGGAGAATAAGGGAGCGGGGAAGGGGAAGGGGAAATGAGCGAATGGGAAGCGCGCCAGGGTAGACGAACGGAGTGCAAGTGAGGAAGGTGCTTTGCTGTTGGTTGTTGGCTGTGAAGAAATAGGGGAGGGGATATGGCAAGAACGAAGAGAAAAAAAAGTAGCCTGAAGAATATTGGGGAAGGAACCAAGGCGGTGGATTACATAATGCAGTTCGGCTTATCTCGGAGCGAATCACCGGACACTGTGTTTTTTGCTGGCCAGGGGCGGGGTTTCTTGCGTTCTTGTGCCATGCTGGCTACATGTCCACACACACACACACACCAACCACGGCCTGCAGAGAGCCACCTCGCGTACCTTTTATCACGCCTCTATTCGTCCTATTCTTCCTCGTCATCGGGCGGCGGCCAACGTCAAAAAAAGGAAGAAGAAAAAAGAACATTTCGTCTAATCTTCCTTTCGGGTGCCGGGCCTTCGTCATCAAAGTCCTTCCCTCCATCATCCGAGAAAACCCTTGTTGGTCTGTGTTGTGTGTGCGTGTGCGTGCACTCAACAAACACTAGCACTCACTCACTCACACGCGCGCGCATCTATCTATCTTGGCGCAGACCACACCATGACTTGGTGAGTAGACAGCAAAAAGACAGCCCTGGCGCATAAGAAGGGGACCGCTCGGCCAACGCCTAGTCTCCGATCCGATCACGTCTTTGGTCTTTTCGTGGCAGACTGTACATGTGCCTACATACAGACAGGTACATACAACACGTTGCACATGTGTACCACGCACTGCTACACTCTTCCGCCCAGAATAGGAGTCAGGGCTTGGCCACTCCCCTGTAGCGGCTCATGGGCGTCCTCAAGGTAGAGCTGTTTCGTTGCGAATGGGTGCCACACCTGCTTATCCGGTGTATTATCTTATCTCAGATCTGTCCGACAGACGTAGCTTATCGCTACGACAAGATCCGAGGAGTTGACTGATGGTGATGACTTCTTGCATGTAAAATGTACGTACTGTCTCAGTCTACTCCAACACTAGCGATGCGCTTTTTTTCTCTTTCTTTTTGCTCTAACCACTCTGACCATCTCCAGCCCTCGTTAATCTGGCTGAACCTTCTTTCTTGCTCCTCTTTCTTCATCTCGGTGTTAATTAGCAGTGAGATTGAGTTCGGCCACGCCTAGCCCAGCCCAGCCCAGTTCCAGGTCCAGTTCCAGCGCTCGTCCTCGTCCTCATCCTCCTCTTCCTGCTCCTACACATGGCATTGGAGAACAGCACAGCCAAGGCCTGCCTCGCACGCGGACACGCACACGCACACGCAAAACTCTTCACGCTCTTCAGACGACAGCCCCCAGTTTTGTATCCTTCTTTCTGTTAAGGTTCTGACCATAATCTTAACAGGTGCATCCGTAATAGCTGCCCAACACTGATTTTCTCTTGTTCGTCTTTAGCGACAAAACAATGGTCAGGCCACCTGCTCTGCTCTGCTTTGTTCGTAACTCGAGGCAAGCAAAGCCCTAAAGAAGAAATGAAAGACGGGGGAACAGAGAAAGAAAAAGTAAAGAGAGAGAGGAGAGACGGCCATGCCACGCCCAGGCCCCTGCTTACCGCCCAATGGGACATTATCACGGCCGCGTTATAGAGACAGGTGGGGGTTCCGTGTGCATGGACAGGACAAGCTGGGTGTTGTCCCGCCAAGAAGCAGGTGCATGTGTACTTCATCGTAACAACAGTCACCCACCGTTTGTTAGTGGCTGTTCTGTCTGACGTCCGGCCGAGGGAGCAGCAACCAACAAACAAGCCTGTCGCGTTGTTCACGTGTTGTCTCAGCGCGCTGTAGTAGCAGTGCTACGTACCACCTGTCCAATGTTGCTATGCTGTATGCATACCCATCTATTCAATGTGAGTGCGTGCTTGTGTGTGTGTGTGTGTGTGTGTGTGTGTGTGTGCTCTAACTGACTTTGCCCACCCTTCCAGCCAGCCCATTCCCCGTCCACCGACCAACCAGCCCTCGGCCTCAATCTCACCCTCAACTCAACGTGACCCCACGATCCTGCCTGTATACTCCTGCATGGTATTCATTCAGCTTTCACCTGCAAGTCTCAGGATACACAGACAAGAAAAAGAGAAAAAGAGAGAAATCCAAAACAGCTGGCCGCCTAACAGGTTAACATGAAGGGCGCGTGGAATTCAGGGCCCTATCAAGAACAAGAGAGGCAACAAGAATAAGAGAAGAGAAAGGACGAGACGAGACAAGATCCCCACTCGCATGCACTGCTTGTCTTGTCTTGTCTTGTCTCTACCTCTTCTTGCTGGTCTCCCTGTCCTCCCCTAGCCTCCCCCCTCCCCCTTCTCGATCCTTTGCCGAAAGAAAAGGCCTAAAGCAGGTTAGACTAGGCTGAGACCTTGGCCCTAGACTGCAGACTTGCATCTGATATTGCCGGCCCATTCTTTGTTTGGTGTCTGTTGTTGTGTTGTCATGTCCACGATAGAAGACGAAGACGAAGATGAAGACGCTGTACGGGCCTATACCATGCATTATATCGCATGACAACATGACATGGAGCGGCTCCCTGTGTGCGTGCTTTGCAAGGCCAAGTTCTTTTTCTGGTTTCTCGTTTTCGTCTTGGGTCTTTTTTTTCTCTCTTCTCCTGGCGACAATGGAGCGGAGGGGAGGGGGACGATGGAAAAGACCATGGTTCCATGTTCCATCTGGATGCGCCCTTTGTGCCTTTCCTTAACTCCGTTGGTCTGCTTTCAAGAAACAGAAGGAGAAGAAGAAGAAGAAAAAAGAAAGAAAAGGAAGACTGGTCATGCCATACCACCCGCACGGCCCGAGTCTCAAACGGGTTGGGTGTTGGTGATAATTGATTGGCATGCAAGCCACACAAGACAGGATGGGACGGACGCACCTTGGTGGTGGGATAACGTGAGACATGTTTCTTGTCTCTGATCCGTGTGTGCGTGTCTGTGTGTGTTCTTCGCTCTCGCCATCTGTCTCTGCATATACCTTACATGCCTACATAAGCAAGTCCACGCACAAATCAACACAACCACCAGCTAACCAAAACTCCCCGGTTCTAGATGCATCTCTATCTCATCTTTTGCCAGCTCCTGCCTCCTCCCTCCGCCCCCACTTTGCTGGGCTGATCTATCTTGATCACCCCAGCCAGCCAAACCTGAACAAAGAAGCCCGGCAAAGTAACCGAGACTCGCACGTCCAGCTGGGGAATAAGAGCAGGCCAGAGAGGCAGAGATAGAGGGAAAGGAAGAGGAGGCTGTATTGTGTCGTTGGCTTGTTTGCATAACATGTGTGCATGTATATATATATATATGTCCATACACTTGTATGTACACGTCCATGCACTTTGCACTTGTACATGTACATGCACCTACATGTATATGCACATGCGTACACCTCGGCACAATGGCATTCTTCTGCACGAGAGCCGTAACATGTTTCTTTTCCTGTTATCATTGGAATGGTCCAGGCTAGTCCGTACTCCCCAGCTCTTTTTCTCTTTTCCTCTCTCTCTCTCCCTCTTCGTCATGCAACATATATACATGAAGCCCCCTTTCTCCCTGGCCAACCTAAACAACAAAACACGGTGAACAGTCAAAGGAGATGTATGCCAGGGAGACAACCACCCACCACACCCACCAAGACCGCCCGAGACTGAGAAGAATAAAAAAGTCTTCTTCGTCACCTACTGTCTCAGAAAAGTCTCAACCCAAGCCCTCCTCCAACAATCCAGCCTGAGCGCAAGCAGCCAGCGATAAAAAGAGAGAAAAAGAAAAGAAAAAAAGACTCAGTGAACCGGTTTGTCTCTCATTCGTTGCTTCCGTTCTTTCTGTCTCTTTCTCATGTCCCGTGAGACACAGACAAGAAAAGAAAACGCAGACAAGACTCGTAGCTTTCATTCCCGCGTCTTGCTTGTCCTCCACAGACGGGTTTCTCCGCAAGTCGCATGTAAATACTTGCTTGCTTGCTCAAGTACAAACTCCGTCCATAAAAGACTAACCCTGACCCTTATCCGACAATCAAAGAATAATTGAAAAAAAGAAGAAAACTGAAGCCGTCGGAAGAAGTCGAGAAACCTCCCGACAATAGAAGGAAGTGGAGAACTCAATGTTCTGTTAGGGTTACGCGCTGTATCGTGAAACTCTACTGACTTGGCTTTCGAGCTGGGTCCCCTTGCTGTTTAAGCTTCATCCAACTCAACATGTGGACGTGTGTGTGTGTGTGGGAAAAGGGGACCGAGAACCCTTTGGAGACAACAGGATCGTGACGAGTCTGGTCTAGGCCAGTCTATATCGCCTTGAAGAGAGTCAACGACTCCAGCTGTTCTGTTTTCTTCTTCCTTTCTTTCGTATTCTTCTCTTGCTTTTCTTCTCTTGTTGCCGCCCTTGGTAAACGTACAGATGGCAAAGAATTGTACAACACAAGACTTGGGGTGAAGGCCCCTGAAGCCAGAAATTCCGAGTCCCGAGTCCTGTCAAGCGCACAGGTCGCACAAGCCCCAGCCCAAGCCCAAGCACCCAAGCTTCAGCCCACCGTTCGTCCATCTTTTTCTTCCACCAACTCTTAACGAGACAAGTTCTGGAGAGAGAGAGAGAAAAAAAAAGACTTGGTTAAGCGAACGATCTCCGTAACAAAGAGGAAGAAGAAACTATTAGCTTCTGCCTCGCCTTTCTCCTGTCGGACAATGTTCCCCCCCTTCCCTTGCCTTCTTCTCCTTTGGCCCCCACCCACGCCCACCCACCGCGGTCGGATCGCCCATCCCAGAAAGGCCCGCTCGCGCTGCTTGCCAGACAGACAGACAACAACAAGGGCGGGACCAACCTGAACAAGGAAATGCCAGAACCTTTCAGCTCACTAGATCTTGATTCAGGTACAGTCCGTGACAAATGAGAAGCAAGACTTGCGCCAAAAAAGTGTGCATGTGCATTTTGGGATTTTGCCTTAGGGTCAGTGCCTCTTGTCAAAGTTGGCCAATGGTCCGGTTCAGCAGGTTCCCATTGCCGGTCCAGCCAGACAGCCAGCCAGACGGCTAGTCAGACGGCCAGCCATAGGCAGGGTCTTGATCTTGGGACTCGAGCTCGTTCATTAGAGCGTTGGCGTTGGGATGACGAGACACTCGACGTAACGTACGTACTTACACGTTCATCGGCAAGTTCACGATGGCAAAATCAACAAACCTCGCGTCGTACTTTCATCGCCTCCCAAGGAATTGACTAAGCCACAGTCACATAAGATGAGAGAGGGAGCAACTCTGTGACTTGTGAATAAGCGCCCTTATCTCACCATGGGACATGATGCGTATCTCCGGGCCAGTAGACCGCTATTACACCTCAATTTCCATGCAAGAGGAGGGAAAAAGAAAAAAAAAAAAAGAAAGAAGCAACACGGACAACAACAGCTTGCCGCTTGCCTGAGAACTCGACTTGCCGGCGGTTTGGCAGGCAAAAAAAGGCGAAGACAACCCCAGGCCAAGGGCATCGGACGCAAGGGAGAGAAAGGACGTAGACGACGGGCATGGGTATGGACATCCTAAACGAGAAAAGAAAAAAAGACCCTGGGTCAGCAAAAAGACACGGATTGTGATAGCAACGGGAGAGAAGAGACGGTCAAGTCTCACCGGAGTACTAGGAGGCTGAGGTGAAGATGGAGAAAAGAAAGGATATAGGACGGGGGAATAGAGGGAAAACGGTAAAGCCTAGGGGAGGAGGAGAAAGAGGAGGAGGGGGAGGAAGAAGAGGAGGAGGGGAGGAGAGCCAAGACAATAGAAAAAGAACAGGCCATAGAGATGATACACATCGCACATTGAGCCGGACTATTCCGGGCGGCAAACTCAGAAACACAACACAGCACATCGCTGTCATGGACTAGTGGAGCAGTGGAGTTGGCTCAGGAGGGATGATATCAGCCAGCATGCTGTAGCGTCGTTGTCCAAATTGTTGTCCTGTCCTCGTCCCGCACAGACGCTTTTCATCTGCACTTCACATCAAGCTTAAGCGAAAGCTTCAACGAATCTTAATTTCATAGCAAAGCGTAGGTAGGCGTTGTTCCAGGTCGCATGTTGCTGGTGGGCAAACTCCAGGCTGGCTCACTGGATTGGACTGGACTGGACCGGACTGCACTAGGCCGGACGGGATTGGTATGCCCTTTGTATTTTGACACGAGCCGAAGAGAAAAGAAGGAGAAAAAAGAAGGAAAACAGGGACATATGCCGGAGAGAAGTAGCAGGCGAGACAAGGCTAGAACTCGGGGCAAGAATGTAGCGACGAGAATACCGCTTGTTGTAGAGATAGCACCGGTTGGGTATTGGCTTGGCTGAGGCCTAGACCAGACCAGGCCGGGCCAGGCCGGACTGGGCCCATCCCCGTCGTCATGCAGACGCAGACGCAGACAGCCAGACACTCGCGTAGACGAAAGTGAGGGCGGGAGGCAAGAGACAGCGAACGTTTTGCAGATACAAGGCTATCCTATATTTGTGAGACGACCGGACTTGGGCGAGCGATCCACGACGTCGGTGATCTAACCAGAGACTGATGAAAGAAGTCAATAGGCCGCATGGACGGGAAAGAAAATAGTATAGTGACAATGCGCATCGGAAGTTAAGGCGTAGCGCACAGCAAGAATATTTGTCGAAGTGGCGAGGAAGTCGACTATGGAGGCGCTAGAAATGTGACAATCAAACGACGAAAGAGACTAGGAGCTTTAGCATCATGAGAGCAAAAAGATAGGCGATAACTAGCAAGATGCAGATTGGCTAGTCTCCCACACTAGACTCTAGCTTCAGGGCCAAGCCGAGAAAGAGTCTGCAGGCTTCACGACAGTCGAGTAGGACCGAGACGAGGGGAGGAGTCGAGGCTGGCTGGTTGGCTTGCAGAGAAAATAAGGTTGGGATAATGGAAATCTCTAGGGCGAGACGGGACGATAGCCGCCAATAGTGAGCATGCAAGAAAAATAAGAACAAGCAAATGAAAAGTTGGAGAAGAGAAGAGACGAGACAAGACAGGAAGCGAGTAAAATGAGAGGAGAAGAGAGGGAAGAGAAAAATTAGACGAGGCTGAGGAGCAATCCGGGCAGCCAGCCAGCCAATAAAATAGGAAGAAAAAATAAGAAAAAATAAGAAGAAAAAATAAGAAAGAATAAGAAAACAAAATAAGAAAAAAAAATAAAAAAAATAAAAGAAGAAAAGAAGAAAAGAAGAAAAGAAGAAAAGAAGAAAAGAAGAAAAGAAGAAAAGAAGAAAAGAAGAAAAGAAGAAAAGAAGAAAAAAGACAAGAAGACACACGGGGCACCCCCGTATTGGTGCACGAACCGTCTGTGAGGCCACTTGAGAGATATCAAAATGGGGATGCACCAAGACGAGACAAGCAATAGGGCAGGGCAGCGAGAGGAGGGGGAGGAGCAGCAGGAGGAGGACGGAAAAAGGTAAAAGCAGGAAGAGGAGGGAAAAAGGCAAGAGCTTACGCACAGCGTAGAGCTGGAAGGCCAGATTGCGCAGTTTGTGAGCCAGTGCGGAGTTGTTGGCTGTTTGCGAGGCAAGTATGTACGTACGTACACATGCGTGTGTACCACGTTGGACGTATCTAGAACCACAAAAACCCTAGCCCTAAGCACACCAGATACACAAAGGAAGGCAAACAAAAAAAGCAAGAACATAAACACAAATACAAACACAAACACAAAAATAACATCGGGGCAAACACTACAATGGTATGGTACAAAGTAACATGCGGAACAAAAATAGGAAGGCAAGTTTTGTTGATGCAGATAGCCGCAACGAACTGAAAGGAAAAGAAGGAAAATAAAGAAAAAGAGAAAAAAGAAAACAGAGAAACACCAAGACAGAGACACGAATACGCGCAAAAGGACACTGCAATTCATTTTCTTCCCTGCCAATTATTCCTATTATTCGTCTTTATTTTTTCCAGCTCTTTTTTTTCTCGTGCGGGCGACTTTTTGTCCCACATTGTCTGGCTCGTCCTTCCTCCCCGGATCGTGGCCCCCGTTGGATGTGTGTGTGCTGCCTGACGCATTCTTGCATATATATAAAACCTTTATTATTTCTTCATTATTTCTATTATTTTATTTTCGTCTCTCCCCCCCCAGACTGCATCGGGCTTATTCCAAATCAGGCTGCATACAATGACCAAAAGCCTTGCCTGTGATTCTCATGGACTTTGTCATTTATGACACTGGGTGTTGTCGGCAATGAAGCATACCAATTGGAGAGCTGGCATTTGAGAGAGAGAGCCACCGCGAGATACAGGTCAATCCCTCGAAGCAAGCTGGTGTTGTCATTGGTCCTTGCATGAGAGTTTGATGCGGACAGAATTGTCGAGGCTCACCAATATCTATTTACCCTCTTTCTTGTTTGTTATTTGCTCTCTTTACTCTGCCATTTATCCTCCTTACTAGCACCTCCAATTGTTAGTTGTCGCGCCAAAGCTGCTAAACTATTGCATGCTAAGCCTAGTTGGGCCGTCTGATGCTGGCAAAGGAAAAGAGAGATGAGCAAAGGAGACAATATAGAGACAGCAAGAAAGAAGGCTAGAGGGGATATATTATGTGGGCCATCCCGTTTGAGTACTTAGGTAAGTACATGGTACATGTACATTACTCACTCGTCTTCTCGACTTGATATGGACAAAGCTGTGGGATGGAAAGGACACCACTCCACCGGCTGGGCTAGAAAAGACGTGATATGACGGGACACACGCTGTCACGACTACACGATGTAGTGCTCGGTGGTCAGAGTATAGCAAGTGTCACTGTCCTCCGGCTTGCCTGCTGTGAATTTCTCTCGCTCGGTTCCATCTCCCATGTACACTGGCTGGGGTGCGATGGGATGGAATGGAATGGGAAGGGGGCGTCATTGTCTGTAGCATGTACATGTACATCCAAGATACCCAAGGTACCTAAGGTACCCAAGGTACCCAAGATACTTCGTGATGAGGCTTAGGCTCTGAGGCCCTTTATTTCCAGGTCTATATGCCTTCATTCTGCATGCAAAGTGTTCGTCTCTGCTGTCATCTGCTGTCTCTTTTTCTGCTTCTTTCTGCGACCAATCTTCACACTGCTACTCTCGTAGACATGTCTCTACCCTGGGCCTACGATACAATAACCTTTCAGCTGTTTATCGGCTAATTCCCGCAGTCGCGGCGGCGTGAAAGCCAGCTGAAGGCACAGTTGATTGTGATTCGATCGATATCCGGCCACGACTTCTTTTTATTTTTATTTATTTATTTATTTCTTTTTGTATCTGGCTAGAGCTGTATCTATATCGCTGTTTGCTGGTGCTATTGCATCTTCCTTCTCGTGGTGGCATTCCTTTATTTGCTTTTTATGTCCCTTTTCTTCATGTCGTCTCGCCCACCTTTCCTTGCCTTACCCGCTATCTTGTCCCCCTTCTTCTCACTCATGCTGGCTCGCCTGACTTTGACGAGCCAGCCACGATAGAGGGTCCCCAAAGCAAAACCCAAAACCCAAAACCCAAAAAACCCCACTCCCCTCACCTCACCTCACGTCTGCTAGAAGCGATCCATCAATTGAGTGTTTTCATCGCACGCCCCCCTTTTCTCCTTTTTTTTTTTTTTTAAATTTTTTTTAAATTCTTTTTTTAATTAATTTTCTTCCCAATTTTCTCTTTCCTTTTCCTTCCCCCCCCCCTCTTCTATGTCGCCGCCTGTGTCTCTAGCTTGTATTTCTTTTCCCTGCCAGATCTGCTCCTTGCCGTACACAAGATGAGATGGACGGTCAGAAAGGCTGCCAATACGCACAAATATCGTGGTTGAAGCCACAGGCACATCAAAGATCAGCCAAAAAAAAAAGATACAAAGCCGGGGCCGTGTTGTCAACCTCACTGTGCATGTACGATGCTATCATGCATGTTCCCAGGCCAAGTCAAGCTCTGTCCTATCCACTCGTCCACCCACCATGGCCAGGGCCCATGGCAGGGCCAGACAAGGACGACGGGGGGGGGGGCCACAGTGGGTTGGTTGATGGTTGGAAGGATGGGATAATCCATGACAGGCCAGATGCTAGCCCATGCTGGCCAGCCCATGCTGTATTGTGTGTGTGTGTCGACCTGTGTATGTGAGCATGTGCGTGTGTACAACTGCAAGATGTCGGCTTTTCTATATGAACCGGGCCCTTTCCTTTTACATCTACCCCCTTTGCTCTCTTTTTATTTTCTTCCTCTCTCTCTTTCTCTCTTTCTCTCTCTCTCGCATATCTTAGTGTCCCCTCCCTTTTAGGCTCGCTTGGCTTTGGCTTCTTTTTAAGCTTGCCCCCCCTCGCTACACTTGAAGCTCCAGTTGTGTTCTGCCCGTCTGCCACTACCCTCACATTCGCACAGTAGCACATGCACGCCTGTATGTAACACTGTCCTTGCCTGCTGTACGCTTCGACTTGCACACTGCAACTGCCCTACACGCCGTTTGTCACTGCCTGCCTCCCAACCACCACCACCACCACCACCACCACCAACTGTCACAACTACGCTCTTCCATCTGCCTGGCTGAGTTGATTGCTTCCACTGTCTCTCCCGCTGTTGCTTCTCTCTGCTGTTGTTGCTGTTACTGTCGTTATCACTGTGGCTGTCGCTGTCACTTGTTACTTGCCACTGTATTTTACTTGCCCACTGCACTGTTTCTTCTCTCCTCCCACGACCACCAGCCGCCAGCCAGCCAAACCCGCTTCCTCGACTCCATACACACGCACGCAATACCACACAATACAGCAGGACACAGCCAAAGCCGCCACTTACTACTTAGCTGCCGCTGCATCCTGCTGCCGCCAGCCAGCTCGCCAAACTTTCTTCTCTCGTTTCCTCTCGTCTCGTCCCGACCCTCGCTCGAACCACATCTCGCCACTGTCAAGCCAGTCCAGTCAGTCAAGCCAGCTCGTCGGCCAGTCACTGTCACCCACTGTCCACTGTCTTGACTCGCCAGACACCTACCTCCACATACACATACACATACACACACACACCCTCACGCACACAGAACCAGGCCGTGGTCTCTCTGGCTCTGCCGTTGTCTCCATCACCGCCGTCTCTGATTCCCATCGTCAACACTCTCTCTCCTTGGTTTCCGTGAGCCTGCTCTCTTTGCATTCTCCTCTCATTGTCTCCTCCACCATCTCTCTTGTCTCCTTCAACCCCATCCCCCTTTTCCTCTTTCTCTTCTTCTTCGTCCTCTTTTTTTTTCTTTTTTCTTTTTGTATATCTTTTTTATTTGCCTCTATCTCTCTCTTCACGGCCTTCTTTCCTTCTCTTCAGGAATAAAAAAAGTACTTCCTTCATTTCTTGTTCTGCTCTCCCTCCAAAATCTATCCCCCCTTCACGATACGGCCGACTATTCTTTTTGACTTCTTTTTTTTGTTTTGTTCTGCCAGCGAGTCTTTTGCATTTTTGCTAGAGCTACAAGCCAATCGTCTCTTGGCCTTAATCTACGATACATCCCTTGGTGGCTGTCTCCTTTCATAGTGCTGTTCGCACCTAATGCTCCTTATTCCGAATTCTTCAAGCCTTGCTCAACTAGCCGCTCACGCTCCCTTTCAATAACCTTTTCCCACAACTCTCCCACAACCCACCCACAACTCTCCGTCATGGCACCTCCTCAGCCTCCCGTGACCTCGGCTGTCTACACAACTTCCGCCTACTCCACACAAACCCCGGCTGTTGTGTCCCCTTATCTGCCATACCAGTCGGGCTTGCCGCAGACACACAACGGCTCACACGCCGCCTCTCAGCAGTCCTACGGTGCTCCCAACCAGCACCAGCAGCAACGCATCGAGGGCACCCAAGCCCAGTCCGCCTCGCCCAGCATGGCTCACCTGTCGTCTCAGCAGCATCACCAGACTCAGCCTCAACATCACCAGTCTCAACACCTCGCCCAGAGACCGTCCGTCACGTACAGCATGTCTGCGCCGTACCAGCCTTCTATAGCTGCGTCGCCCTATGGATACGCCCCAGTTGCGCCGCATGACTCCTACCGGAGAACCGACCCTACCAGCGGTGGCCTGCCCAGCATGAGAACCCTCGACCATTCTGGCATGCCTGCCGCGTCAATGGGACACGCTCCCGGCATGATGCTCATGGGATCCCATCAAGACATGAGCTACTACAACCCCGCTCACAGTATGATGGGTCATCCGTACGGCATGTCACCAGACATCCTGGGCCGGTATCCCATGACTCACGATCCGAGATTTCTGACCCGGAATCCGAAGAAGGTGCGTACGGCTAGACAATGGACTAGACCAGGCAATGCATGCATGCATAGTGGACAATGCCGTGGATAATACTGCTGATGTTTATAAAAAAAAATGAAGGCTATCACTAACCTCACATTGCGTCACAGGAGATCAAGCGTAGAACGAAAACTGGTTGCATGACTTGCCGCAAGAGACGGATAAAGGTAAGAACAAACCCCTAAGAACAACAAAGTAAATGGAGTTCATCGCCAGTTGGCGCTGTGCGCAGGGCATTCTTGTGTGGGTGTTTAGCCCTACCTACATACCTACCTGCCGTGTATTCTGTACTGCGTATTACAACGCCAGCCGAGATCTCAGCCATTGCGCTGTAACGAGATACACAGGGACGTATAGCGCCTCGCACAAGGAAACAATGCGCCCAGCAGCTTTGCCTGGACTACACCGAGAAAAGGCAAAAGAGGCGCTGTCTGTCTTACAATGCCATCTGCCAAATGGCGTTTCTCCTTGTCTGTCCAGGCATTGATTGATTGCTGTGCGTTAAGCTCAAGGATCACGCCCCAAGCTCCTGTTTTGCCACTGCCGGGCGCGCCAGCTGCCATAGCGCGCAACTGACGTGGCTGACAGCTGCCACAAGCCGGCACTTTGTGCAACATTCATGACACGGCCCGGCCCGCACACTTACACACTGTCACCCTCACTTGTTCACCAGCACCAGGCTAACAATTGGTTTTCTTTTTGTCTTTTAGTGTGATGAAACCCACCCCACCTGCAACAACTGCAAAAAGTCCAAGCGTGACTGTCTGGGTTATGATCCCATCTTCAAGCAGCAGAACCAGGGTCAACCTGCACCTCACCTGCACAATTCGCAGTCGCAGTCTCAGTCGCAGCAGCAACAATCTTCTGTGCAGAGCTTGTCCTCTCCTTCGTCTGAGCACTCGCAGCAGCTTTCGCAACAGCAGCTCCCGTCTCCCTTGGCCCAACACCAGTCACAGTCACAGACTTCATTGCAGCAGACCCAGCAGCAGCATTCGCGGCCCTCGTCGCAGGCCTCGCCCATGAGCATGCCGCGTTCTCTCTCGTCCAGCATGGCGCCCAGCGTCTCAGCTGGCCTAGCCTCATGTGGACTGCAGTCCTCTGCCAATGGCTCCGCCTTTTCGCACCAACACCAGCACCAGCTTCAGCTTCAGCACCATAGCCAGAGCCAGCACCAGCTGCCGGGTACACCCAACAACCAGGCTATTTCGTACAAGAACACGCCGCCTATGGGAGGCTCGAGCAACTACTCCACGCCGGCCTCGACCGTGGTTAGCTCCTCGGGCTACGACACCCAAAGCCCGACTACCGCGTACGACTACAGTGCGTCCATTGACCCGGCACTGCAGTCGGGCGCAGGCTCCAACGGCAGCATGGGCGGAGGCGGCCATCACGGCGGCCATGGCAGCAATGGTGCCGGCAGCAACATGGGCAGCCAGCCGCGCCCTGGTATGGGCATGGGCATGTATGACGGCTCGGAGCACATGCAGCAGCCACGCATGGTGGAGCATCTGCCGCACATGCGCCACAGCGTCATGGACTCGCTGACGGGCGTCAAGATGGAGATGGAATGACTGTACCGGGCCAGCTGTGCTTGAGCTCGACACTCTGTGTGTCTTCCTGGCAACGCTCGACTTCCTCGACACTCTGTGCGTCTTCCTGGAAATCCTCATCTTCCTCGTGGCTCCGTTGTCGTGAGCAAGACATGTCCAGCAGATGTTCTATGCTATTTACGGCCTCTTTATTTCCTTTATTTCCTCCCCGCTTTTACGACTCGTTTGCTTCTCTCTTTTCGGAGACTCGATGGCGGCCTTCACTCATTGCGTGAGGCCAACACTGGGATACAAACACCGCACACCTGGTAGTGGCAGTGGGCAACAATCTTCCCGCCTGATCCCAGGCGTGTTTCTTTCTTGACTGGCTTGCTTGCACAACACACAAGCTCTATCTGCAGCGTCGGGTTTTCGTCGCCTTTTCTTGGTTGACTGCGCTCATGATGCACTCTATTTTTTTGATCTTTTTCACTTCGCTTCTTCGCTGTCTTTACCTGCTTGTTCTACTTTACTTTTGCTTCATCACCTCTTTTTTTTCACCTCATCACCCACCCCAAAAAATATCGCCAACCAAGCTTAATTTTTTCTCTCTCTCTCACTATCTTCATTCATCTTCCCTGTCATCTAATCGTCTTTTCTGATTACTCATCACATTGCATTTCTTTTTTTGTTTTTTTTTTCTCTTTTTTCTTTTGCTTCATCATATTTTTAACGGCCGAGAATCTCCTTTTTTTGTTATACTTTTCTGTTATATATGGGCAAGACATTCTGGTTTTCCTTTCTGTTTCTTTTTGTCTGTCTTGTTCTGCCACATCTCTTCTGACTACGCAAAACTCTACTTGGCATGTTCTTCTACATAGTAGCTTTCTTTTTTAGTGTCTCTCTCCTTCTCTACTCTGTCAAGCACGTCCTGCATTGCCTCTCTTTTTTTCTTCTTCTACTCCTTCTTTTTTTCTACTTGTTTTCTTTACTCTCTAGTTCTTGTATCCTGTCCTGTCTCTTTGCTATTCCTTGCTTTGTCTTGGTATAACGGCCGATTGTTTTCATACCAGTCTTATGGTCATTCATCTTCTCTATATCCCTTGCTGCTTTTGATTTCTTTGTCTTTTTCCTTTTATACTTTTCCTTCTATTTGATTTGCTATTGTTTGCTCTACTCTCTTCACTTAGTTTTGTGCTTGAATGTAAATTTAATCGTTGTGCGGGCCGACTTTGTGTTTTCCTGGCTTATAACTGCCTGGTCATTGTTTCTCCGGATCTGCTTAGGGTTACTTCCCGACTCTCTCGCTGTTAACGAGGTCCGCGGTGATGATGTCATACCGGGCTCCGAGCTGTGGGATAGCCAGCCGAGTGACGGAGTGGGGTATCCCAAATGTGGGGCTTTTTCCGCGGCGGCGATGTCGGACTTGGACATGAGATGAACAAGTGTACTGAGTTCCGCAGCTTCACTTTGAGTGTGGGGCTATGTGGAGTCCTACAGTACTCCTGATCTTGGGGTAGTCAGTATCTCAGGAAAGTCAGTAGCACTATAGAAGTCCTGCGTCTTCTTGTGCGCCTTGAGTGACCCTATCACCTATCAATTCGTCCCTCCCCCGTCCCCACATTTCCATACCAAGGTACTTTCCTTGTGATTCGTTATCTGGGATCTGCATCTGGCATCTGGCATCTGGCATCTGGAATCACTTTGACATTGGAAATTGCTGAAAGCTGGAACTAGAACGGTTGGCTGGCTACCTTCTCTCACCACAATTCTCCCAACAAAAAACATCAAAAATCTGCCTCGTCTTTCCACCATGGCGGAACGTCCTCAGATCCTGCAGCTCGGCCGTGTTGAGCAGTAAGTAAACATCCACCCCCTCCCCCTCTCTCCGCTTTGCACGGCCTAACCCTGCGGCTCACTGTCCACGCAGTGCCCTCGACACCTGGTCTCGCATCGGCCAGACCGCCGACATCCTCACGCCGCGCGCCACCGACCGTGCCTCGTTCCTAGCGGAGCTGAGCTCGCCAGCGCTAGCGCGCGTGTCCATAATCTACCGGACCTTCCCGTCGGCAGCGGTGACGGGGCTCTTCGACAGCGCGCTGATCAGCGCGCTGCCGGGGTCGGTGCGCTTCATCTGCCACAACGGCGCGGGCTACGACCAGATCGACGTCGCGGCGTGCCGCGCGCGCGGCATCCGCGTGTCCAACACGCCGACGGCCGTCGACGACGCCACCGCCGACCTTAACGTGTGGCTGATGCTCGGCGCCCTGCGCGGCCTGCCGCAGGGCCTGGCCCAGCTGCGCCGCGGCGCCTGGCGCGCCGGTCTGCCCCTCGGCCACGACCCGCAGGGCAAGGTGCTCGGCATCCTCGGCATGGGCGGCATTGGCCGCAATATGGCTCGCAAGGCTCGCGCCTTTGGCATGCAGGTGCGCTACTATAACCGCCGCCGCTTGAGCCCCGAGCTCGAGGACGGCGCGCAGTATGTCGACTTTGAGACGCTGCTGCACGAGAGCGATGTGTTGAGTCTGAACCTGCCCCTGAACGTGAGTGTCTCTTGTCTGGACGGACCCGGTGCATGTGTGTGTGTGTAGGGGGGGTGTGGGGCGGAGGCCTGGCTGTGCGTGCGGCTCTTTTTCTAACTGTGGTCTACAGAACAACACGCGGCACAGCATCTCGACTGCGCAGTTTGAGCTGATGAAGCCGGGCGTGGTCATCGTCAACACGGCGCGCGGCGCCGTCATGGACGAGGCGGCGCTGGTCGCGGCGCTGGACAGCGGCAAGGTCGCCTCTGCGGGCCTGGACGTGTTCGAGAAGGAGCCCGAGATCCACCCCGGCCTGCTGAGCAACGACAAGGTCCTGCTGGTCCCACACATGGGCACCTGGACTGTCGAGGCCCAGGCGAAGATGGAGGAGTGGGCGTTTAGCAATGTCGAGCTGGCGCTCAAGGAAGGGAAGCTGGTCAGCATTGTGTTTGAGCAGGCTGACATGGCCTGAGCGGGTGTTGCATGTATGTAAGCAGCGCGCATTGCATTGCCTTACATGGACATTCATTCATAGTTTACGGGGGCCGCATTGTGCGATGGCAAGCAACATGTTGTCATTTTGCATGTGTGTAGTAGTACTGTGATAATCCCATTCTAGCCGAAGCTCCTTGTTGAAGTAGTATAACATGGAAGCATATGTTAAAAAGATAAAAAAAAAGGAAGAAAGAAAGAAGAAAAAAAAACACAAATGGTAAAGTAAAGTCCCGTTATTTTGTTGAAAAGTCCCGCTGATAAGAAATCCCGAAAGCATGGTCATGAGGCGCGTAAAAGAAAAGAAACAAGAAGAGAAACCGCTGCGATGTTAAAAGAGCATCGGGCTTTTTTTGTTTTTTGTTGGAATTTAATTATTATTGAGCGATACAGTCGCTTAGTAGCGGTAGCTAGATACGGACGGATGTTAGCATGAGCAGCAATACAACGAAGCAAGCGTGGCGTGGGGGGCGGAACGGAACGGGACGGGGCCGGATAGGACGGCAAGACGGCAAGGCTGAGGTGGTAACGTACATATCGGGCTTGTAGGGACCCTCGACGGGCAGACCCAGGTACTCGGACTGGACGGGAGTCAGGGCGCTGAGCTCGACATTGCAGTGAGCCAGGTGCAGACGGGCAACCTCCTCGTCCAGGATCTTGGGCAGGACGAAGACGCCAGTCTCGAGCTTGCCGAGCTTGGAGAACTCGACAAACTTGTTGCAGAAGGCGGCATCGCCAGACTTGTACAGCTGGATCTGGGCCAGGACCTGGTTGGTGAAGGAGCAGGACATGACGAAGGAAGAGTGGCCAGTGGCACAGCCCAGGTTGACCAGGCGACCCTCGGCCAGCAGGATCAGGTGGCGGCCGTTCTTCATGAGGAAGCGGTCGACCTGGGGCTTGATGTTCTGCACGGAGGCAGCGTTGGCCTTGAGCCAAGCGACGTCGATCTCGATATCGAAGTGACCGATGTCTGGAGAAAAGAAAAGGGGTGTTAGAAGAAGGGAGCAAACAAAAGGGGCGGCGGGGCTGGAATAGCCATGGACATCAACTTACTGCAGACAATGGCGTCGTTGGGCATCTGCTCAAAGTGCTTGCCAACCAGAATGTCACGGCAGCCGGTGGTGGTGACGAAGATCTGGCCAACGGAGGCGGCCTTGTCCATGGTGGTAACCTGGAAGCCGGCCATGGCAGCCTGGAGGGCGTTGATGGGGTCGATCTCAGTGACCATGACACGGGCACCCATGGTGGACAGGGCCATGGCGCAGCCCTTGCCGACATCACCGAAACCGGCGACGACGGCGATCTTGCCAGCAACCATGACGTCGGTGGCACGCTTGATACCGTCAATCAGCGACTCACGGCAGCCGTACAGGTTGTCGAACTTGGACTTGGTGACAGAGTCGTTGACGTTGATGGCGGGGACCAGCAGCTCGTTGTTCTTGAGCATCTTGTACAGGTGGTGGACACCGGTGGTGGTCTCCTCGGAGACACCGTAGCAGTCCTTGAGCATCTCGGGGTACTTGGAGTGGACCAGCTGGGTCAGGTCACCACCATCATCCAGGATCAGGTTCAGCTTCTTGCCGTCCTTGAAGGCGTTCAGCTGCTGCTCAAGGCACCAGTTGTACTCCTCCTCGGTCTCGCCCTTCCAGGCGAAGACGGGCACGCCGGCGGCGGCAATGGCAGCGGCGGCGTGGTCCTGGGTGGAGAAGATGTTGCACGACGACCAGGTGACCTCGGCACCCAGAGCAACCAGGGTCTCGATCAGGACGGCGGTCTGGATGGTCATGTGGAGGCAGCCGGCGATGCGGGCACCCTTGAGGGGCTGGTCAGCGGCGTACTTGGCACGGGTGGCCATGAGACCGGGCATCTCGTTCTCAGCGAGCTCGATCTCCTTGCGGCCAAAGGCGGCCAGAGACAGGTCAGCGACCTTGAAGACGGTGGCAGGGGCGGCCATGGTGGAAGTGTGTGATTGCGTGTGGGTGGAGAGGGTGCGGGCAAGGGGAGGATGGAGAGAAAAGGAGAGGAAGAAAGAGGGAGAGAAAGAGCGAGCAAGAAAAAAAAAAGGACGGCGGGGCTGTTGAGTATTATAAGCAAGAGCAGAAAAAAACAGTACTAGCAAATCCAGCAAGCATCTTCCCGTCCTTGGTACCTCGAACTAAGCATGGACACCAAGGTGCCAAAGTATCTCGCCACCACATTCTGGTGCAAGTGGTACCTGCCAGCCATCCCACCTTTTTTTTTCTGGGTCGTTTAAATACACCGTTGGACCCCGGACCGTAAGCGGGGTTCCCTGATCACAGGAGGAAGGAGCGATGAAAATATTTTCCTTCTAATCTGCACGGCAGATTTTTATTCTTTTTTTTTTCTGTCAACCCTTATTTTTGTCCTGCGGCTCGGGTTTGCAGCGTACCGGATGGACGCCTTTGTTGGCTCTCGTCTGCGGACTGAGCTGTGTGGCCGTGAGTTGGCACATCATCTTGGGCCTTGATCATCACCGACGCCGCCACCAGATCCACCAAAGTTGGGAATCCCCTCCGCTTAGCTACCCCTCCCCTCTTCTGCATCCCAACAACAGTGCCCTCGCCCTCGCCCTCGCCTGCTGAAGCCCCTCCCCTGTCTCTCTGCCTACAAGCCACGCATACGCATCAAGCAAAGCCATTGACTGACCCGCGACCTGTTCTGCTTCAATGGACCCAGAATCACATGTCAGAACCAGCCGCTCTTGTTCCCAACATTTATCTTGCCGAAGCCTTCTGCCTGCTCCCCATCGCCAACGCCAACGCCAACGGCCCCGCTCTGCCCTGGAGCAAAGAGCGAATACGAACAGCCCAGAACAAGTGCCGCGTCAAGAGGATGGACGGCAAATGCCATGCTGGCCTGCGCGAGGAGCTTGCATGTGCTTCTGCAAGAGCCCGCCGGGTACATAGAAAGTCACGTGCACACATACACACAAAACAACAGAGCCGTGAGAGTAGATTTCCTTTCTATTGGTACCCCCACCCCAATCACATCCCAACGCCGCATAAACATGCAAGTAGGCCGTGTTGTCCAAGCATCCGTCTTCTCCAAGGGCCCCGAGAACAACAGGACAGACTCGAAGCACGCTTCCTGTCTGTGTCCGCCGTTCCTCTTCTTGTCACCTCCTCCGCCGCCGCCGCCGCCGCGTTATAACGTAGATTGACCAGCGTCTATATATCTCTAGTGTTGTGCCGCCAAAGAGAAAGCAGAAACACGGGTTCTGAATCCATCACCAGGCTGTGTTTTTGGGGAGCTCAGAGTCCCGCCTAGACAGGACTCAGACAGCTCTGACAGCCCAGACAAACAAAACTCAGAGTCCAGCCAAGCACACTGGGTTGGTTCCAGGCGTTCTCATTCTCCATCCCCATATACAAGCCTCATCTCGACACAAATGCACACGTGGTATCCAAAAACAAAACCAACTCCATTTTTGATCTCAAGTACTTTTTTGGGTTCATCTCCAGCAGCAACACAGCCAACAAAACAAAGAAAGACTAGAAAGAAAACAAAGGCGACCGTGTGAGTGTGTCTTTTCTGTGTGTCTGTAAAAGTCCTTGGATGCTGGCCGGACGGTGAAAAGAAAAGCGACAAAGACGCCGAAGCTCTCGAGGAATAAAGCGAAAGCCGAGGAGAAGAAGAAGAAAAGAAAAAAAAAGAAAAGTCCAAGACACAAAATGGGAAGAAGATGGGCAGCAAGAAGCACCACCACGACATAGAGCAATAAAGAATGATGGACATGAAAGAGAAAAAAAAAGATAACAGTAAACAAAAAGAAAAAAAGCAACAAAATGAAGAGAGTAGAAAAAAAAACGAGAATTTTGATCAACAAGCCATGAGAACTCCGACCAACGCACACCGCCTAACTAAGAAGACCCGCGAGAATCGCCCTTTTACGCCGCCTTGGGCAGCAGGTTGTCGCGGACGGCAAACATCTTGGCACTGACGTTGGCAGTGAAGCCGTCGACCTGCTTGGAGTACTGCTCGACCTGCTTGGCGTTCAGCATGCCGTCCAGCTTGCTGGGCTCTTGGGGCAGCTTGAACAGGCGCTGCCACTCGTCCTCGGCCAGGGGGGACTGCTTGAGCATGGCACGCGTGGCGTTCTCCTGCTTGCGCTTGGTCTGCCACTGGGTGATCTTGGCCTGCTCGCGGGCGAGCTGGCGCTGGTAGAACTGGAAGTTGTTCAGGTCGGTGTAGTGCGACTCGATGCTTTCAAGCAGCAGATCGCACGTCTTCTCCAGGAACGGATCAATGGACAGGTCCAGGTTATCGATGGAGGAGTAGGCGGGCATCTTGACGGGGCCGTTCTCAATGTCGGCGAGCGAGCGGGGCATGGGGATATCGCCAGCGGCAATGCTCTGCGGGATCTGGTGGAGGAAGGTGGTCAGGAGGTGAGAGTTGTGCATAACAATGGGAACCTCGACCAGCATGTCCTTGAACGACATCTTGGACTTTTGGAGACTGTTATTGGCCGCCGAGTGAGTTGGGTGGTTAGCAACAACAACAAAGAATTCGGATCTGTCTGTCTGTCTGTTTAACCAATAGACAGCGGGACTCCAGACAACGGCTTGCTTACATCTCAGTGGTGAACTTGTTCTCCTTGTAGGCAGCCATGAATGCCGGGGTCAGGCGGAATGCCCGCAGGTTCAGGGTGCCCTGGGAGCTGCGGCTGACATCGTGGACAAGGGCAATGGCCGACGAGTTGTCCTTCTGGTAGTGGTACTGGTTCTCGATCAAGGAAATGTTGAAGAAGTTGCCCATGGTGGCGCTGGTGTACCAGCCGATGGCGTTGGCGTCGATGTTGACCTCCTTCAGCTTGCGGATCATTTCGGTCTGGTAGGCAATGACGCTCTTCTGGCGGGGAGCGGCCGAGGCCTGGGCCGAGGAGTCAGAGTGCTCGGAGCTGTTGGACTCGACGGTGGGGAACGGGAACGAGTTGGTGATGTCGAGGCTGGTCTCGGTGTCAAGACCGACCAGAGCACCGGTGACGGTGGTGGGGAACGAGGAAGAGCAGTGCTTGGCGATCTTCAGAACGACCTGTTGAGCGGAGCGGTGTCAGTTGTCAGTGCTGTGCGGGCCATGGGTTATACAGTGGGTGTACACGTCGACTCCATGGGCGATATGGGAGGGAGCTCGAGTGGCAGCTGGAAGAGGGAGGCTGGACGTTGGAAGGAGGCCGGAGGTTGGAAGGAGACCTTGCCTGGCTGGCATGGGCCAAGCGTCGACCGGGAGCTTTCTTACAAGAGCCTCCACCTGGACCGAGGCGACAGGCGCCGCCGCATCCTTGGTAGCATCAGCCATATTTGCGGAGTTGAGTAGTAGGCAAAAAAAAAAAGGGAAAAATAGAATTAAGATATCGGAGGGGGCCGGATAAATCGGGTCGGCAAATCGGACGGTTCACGGGGTGGAGGAGGAAGCTCGAGTCCGTAGTAGAATAGAAGCAATCTGTAGGGAAGAGAGAGGGAAAAAAAAAAGGAGGGGAATTTCGGTTGGCAAGGGCGGGTTTGGTCGCAATGGCAATTGGCGATTCGATTTTGGGATGTTGTCTAACGGTAAGAAATTTCGTGGATTTGTGCGGCTGCCCCTCTGCTCTGGGCTCACCGCCCGGCAGAATCGTGCTTGCTCAGCCTGTAAGGCCCAAAGCCCCGCGACAGGAGAGCTAGGAGTACAGTGCGAGATGTGGTGGGTGTTGTTCGCACTGTTGCACACCGACGGTGTGCATGTATTCCCCACCCTGTATCCATTTTGGTGATTCAATGCGTCCAACATATAACGTCAACGTCCTTCAAACACACACAGACACACAGCCTTTTCGTACTACGACCATCAACGCCAAAATATGCAGATTCTAATGTGAGAAATGACTACGTCCCTGTGCTAACACACGCCAGCGCTCTACTGGCCGGAATGTCCCGGGACCGGGACCTGCTCAAAGGTCCATCCACGCAGCCCTTCTAGTACAGTGAACTCATAGCACTCGATGCCGAACCACTCATACATTGGCGTCCCTGTCCGCACGGCTTTGATGTGATCCGGGCAGTGGGCTGCCTTGGCTGCATCGATGCGGTTGCTCCACAAGCAGGTGGCCAGATTCCGCCGCTCGGCATCAGGAAAGCCGTACCAGTATCTGGGGCCACGGCAGCAAGTGTCAGCGTTGTTCGTTCTTTGGAAGGGAGTGGAATCGTTGCGTTGCGTTGCATTGCGTTGCGTTGCTTGCAGTGCCACCTACTTCAGTATCCCAAGCTTCGTTGCTTCCACGTGGGCAGCCTTGTCAAGGTGGCTCAAGTCGGTGTACATGTCGAGGTCCTTGAGCCTGGAGCGAAAGGCCACGATAAAGTACGTCTGTCTGGCGAACGCGGACGCCCTGGTCCCTGTTATCTGGCGCAGATACTCGACGGTCTCGTCAAAGTTGAAGCAGTCTCGGTACGGTGCGCTGGCGTAGTCTGGCCGCTTGCTTTCGAAAATCTCCAGGGCGAGGACTATGCTCGCCTGCTGCCAGTCGAGGGCCCAGAGATCTGTTTGGTGGTCTGTTTCTTGATACGGCGAGTTGCAGATGTACCGGTCCTCCTCGCAGACAAAGTCTCGCGGCATCAGAGTTGAGGGGTCCTGGGAAGGGTCTCTTATGCCTTTGTCGGCTCTGATCGGGGGTGTGGGGTGGTCTTGTTTAGCGGCCAGCTCGTGCGTGTGATGGAACTTGCGTCATTCATTGGCTTACCTGCTTTTCCGAAGCGGCAAGGCTTTGGACAGAAGTCGAGATGCGTCTAGGACGGGCTCGTTGATCCCCGTCATTTTGAAGAGTTGGGGGTGTATCTCGAACTGGGCGTATGCAAGAGAGACTCCGGGCCAGAGAAACAAGACACAGAGACGAGTATATTGACAGATGCTTGGAAGGGACTCTGTGCAGGAGAACACGGGAACAACACTTGACATAACAAGGGGAAGCAGAAACAAACAGTGATTCCCTACCGCAGAGGCACAAGAGCACGTTGTTCACTGGCCTGGATCTATATATACATCAAATATTTCAAGCAAAGACTGGGACACTTCTTGTCCGCCGGCACCAGACAAAACGACTAACAAGAAGGAGGAACTGTGCTATTATGGACAATGGCGGATAGGGCCCTGTGCTGATTCCAACGGCCGTCCTTTTTTGTCCTTTGCTCGGCCGCTGCGAAATCCCAGGGGATTTGAGTTGATAGAGGGACAGAGGGACAGAGAGGCAGAGAAGAAAGACCTGGAATCACCAGTTTGGTGGCTAATGACGCCATCATCGGCTGCGCATTTCACAGCATGAATATGCCGCTTCTGCAGACACAGACACATGCATGCCTGCCGGGTGCGCATATCAACCTGAGACCCGTTGGTGTGTAATAGGAACCAGGGGCAGCCGCCGGCCGGCCTTCTTCATAGCCTCTGGCGGTTTTTTCTTCCACACACTTGCTGCTGGCTAGTTAGTGCCCGCCCGGCTTAACAGGATTAGTGCGTAGGAGAAAGGAGGTGATAAAGGGGAAATAAAAAATTGACACCAGGCTGCTAAAATGGCGCCAGGAACGACAAAGATGGCGACTTCAAGGACACGCGCGCACATCTGGCGGTAAGTCGACGCGTGTGCTGCTGGTCGGTCATGGGCGTGTGTGTATCTGTGTGCATGTGTATTCATGCGTGTACATGTATTCATGCGTGTGCATGTAATAAAGAGTGGTCATTCAGTCATAACCCATGAGTATCCAAAAGCGCGCCCGCCATCACCTTACAACCCACACGGTGAAGCAGCCAGCGCTCGGCCCGGCCAGCCATCCCCAGCATGCGCCGTCTCCGCTGCCGATCGTAGAGCGCAAGACGGCCTGCTCACGCTTGCAGTAATACATACAGCACAAACAACCAAATTCCCATGTCTCTTGTCGCGCATCCGTGCCGGCGCTGTGGTGGACGCTACAGAGCCATGTCGCGTTCTCCCGTCGGCGAATAGAGAGTCAATGCTATAGTCCCCAACGCCATAGTGTCCGTCCGTAGCATCTGTCCGCGGCAATAGACGGTGCTACCCTGACCTGGCCTGGCTGTTCTCCTGTAGCCGCAGTACATCTTCCACGACCACGCAAACTCTTCGGCCAGGGTCTACTTCATCCAAGCCAAGCAAGCCGCCGGCCCAGGACTCTGGATAGAGTCTGGATGTACGGGCAGGGCAATACATTCAATATCAATCCTCCGCCAGCGCCGTCACTTTCTCCCGCTCCCAAAGTTGATTCGCTTGCGCGGGTGGCCGGAGTCAGCCTCGCTATCGTCGTCGTTCACGGGCGCAGCCTTCTTCTTCTTGCCAGCCTTGCCCGAAGACGGGCCTGGCCCTGTGGCCGTGGTGGGCGTCGCGTTGCCGGATTCCTGCTTATAGGCGGTCGGTGTCGCTGCAAAGGACGGGTTTGACGATCCGGGGGTGCCGTCCTGTGAAAGAGAAAGGAGAGTGTATGTCAGTAAAAGGCTGGCTGTCATCGTCGTGGATCGGTTCACGGCGCTGGGGATGCATGCAATGGGCACACTGGCCGTGGGCTAGAGAGTGTACATACCCCGTTGGTAACAGGCTTGTAAGATACAGACGATCGTGAAAACACGCGGTTGGCATCCGGAGCGTTCTGCTTCTTGCGCTGGGCAGCAGAGTTGATGCCTTTGATGTACGAATCAAAGCCGAAGATGATGTTGCCGTTGGGAGTGGCCTCGAGGTAGTTCATTTCCTTCTGGGCAATGGTTTCTTCTACAGCAGCCTTTTGCTCGCGGCGCGGTTCTGTTAGTGCGCATTCTCGGGGCGAAGAGCCCGGTCCGGACACCGTCACATGCGGCCGGCCGGCCGGCCAGGAAAACTCACCAGCTTCTTGGCAATCTGGCGCTGCTTCTCGATCAAGTCACGGAGGCGAGCCTGTTCCTTGCGGTACTCGGTCATGGAGGGCATAGTGCCGGTTCCAACCATTTTGGCGGTGTTGGCGGGTCTGTGGGTGTGTATTTTCCTGGTGGGTGTGTGTCTTTTTCTGGTGTGTGCGTGTGTCGATGGATACAGAATAGCCCGCGAGATATGGCGATGCTTTCGTCGTTCGTCTGTTGGTTGCTAATGGATGCGCTGCAACAGATTGATTGCAGGCCGCCGGTCGCATCTCAAACTTTGAACCCTTGTCGCAAGCATGATGCGGTGGATGCACTACAGAGTTCAAGGGGCTGCAAAATAGACGGTAAATCTACCGCATTTCAGCCGGGACCAGATAACCCTAGAGCAACATCTCCCAGCCACCATGGTTAACTCGTTACACGGGTTCAGCTTGACAGCACACAACAGGGCTTAAAGCTGCTGCAACGCAGGGCCAAGCGAGCGCCAACCTCACAAATTTGCGTGTTCGCCGACGGCCCCCAAGCGCGTACGTGTCTGTCTGTCTCGCCATTCCAGCCTGGCTTTTTTTTTTCTTTGTCTTGGGCTGGGCCATATAAAGCGCTTCTCCGACGGTCCAGAGCGTGCTGCAATTGCCTGCGGTATTCTCCACTTTCATCCACTGATAATATTATCTCGTCGAGGCCTGTGCATCTTTCTAAACAGCTACAGCTCCAGTTCCAATCAAATCCTTTCTCGTCTCCAAACTCACTTCTGCTGCTCGAGCTCTCTACGTCATGCGCTCCAACCACATTCTACGTGCGGCTCTGCTGGCTGCCACCTCGGCCACTGCCGCCGCTGCCGATGACGACTCGTCTTCGACCTCGTCCGATTACACCATCATCCCCATCTACCCCACGTCCCACACGTCGACGTCGCTGCAAACCGTGACGGTCACGGAGACCATTGACATCGGGCCCGACGCGTCGTCTTCGCACCCCGCGACTACCACCACGAACGACCCCGACGTGTACTCGGTGGTCCCCATCGAGGGTCTGCCGCCCGCGACGACGGTCACGGTCACCGTACTCAAGTCGGGGACATCGCTGTGGACTGTGACCCCGACGGCGGGGGCGACGGCCCCGCTTGGCTCGGGAACAGGGTACCCGCTGGCCAACGCAACCGTGCCTGTTGTTGTCTCGGCAGTGGCGTCGCGCTCGCCTGTGTGGTCTGCCGTGGCTGCGGCAGTGGCGGGTAGCGTGCTGGCAGTGGCTGCACACTGGTGATGGGCGGCAGTGGTCTGGGCTGGGCTGGTCTGTGGTTATCGAGGGCCGCTGTTTTCTAGAGAGTTTTCTTTTTCTACCTTACGATTTACGAATTGATTTGTTGATTTTTGCTGTACGTCTTTCCAACGCTGTGCCATGAGTGAGTCTCCGTGCCCTCGCTGTTCCCTATGGCCTCCTTAGCCCCAGCCTCAGAAACAACACCAACAACGTCACTCGTGATACCCGTGTGTCACGCGTGCATGATGCACAGCTGCAGCACAAGAAGCTCAAAAAGCCCTGGAGCCATGGTATATGCACCCGTTCCCGATTCATCGTGAACCTTCTATGAGAAGGTCTGATTTGGACTGCACAAGCAATGGCGCACAGCACAGCAAGAAGCCTGCGATGCGTGTTACCGTGGTGGTTACCCCTCACAACTCCCATTGCCAACTACATATTTCCACGGGCACCACTCGAGTATTTTTTTCCTTTTCTCCTTTGCGTGTGTCTCTTTGTTTGTGCTTTTCTTTTCTTGGGCTTGTTTTGTTTGGTAGTATCAAACCTCCATCTTGACGCTGTACTGTGCTTCAGGTATATCCCAATATCAGCCCGCCGAGTCTGCCACTGTAGCAGTTTTCTTCTGTTGTGAGTTTCCATGGGCAAGACAGCTTTTATTTGCCTCTCTCTTTGTCAGCAGCCGCACTCACACACGCGTTATCTGTTCCAGTCAGCCAGCCATGCTATTCAAGCCCACCTTGCCCCTGGCCCTCCTGGGCCTCGCCGGCTGTTCCCATCCTGCCATGGCCTCTGCGTCTCCCGAGTTCACGTCTGCTTCCACGGCCGAGGCCCAGGCCCAGGCCCAAGCCCAAGCCGAGGGCACCAGCTGTTCCCCCGAGGGACTCTGGAATTGCATGGCGACTTCATTCCAGCGCTGCACGAATGGCGCCTGGTCGGCCGCGGTGGCCATGGCCCCCGGCACCGAGTGCTATCCCACTGGCGACACGGAGGACTTTCGCATTGGGTTTTCGCATGGCCACGGCGTGGATGGCTGCGAGTCCACGACGACGGGACCGGCTGAGATGAGCATGCCGTCGTTGATGCCGTACTTCACTCCGGCTTCTTCGACTTGGGCTTCTTCGACTTCGGCCTCGACTTCGGCTTCGACTTCAACCAGCACTTTGGAAGAGGAGACTGTGACGCCTTCGGCAACGGTTCAGGAAGGGCGTGGTAGGAGGAGCCGTAACCTCAGCTTTGATGTGAAGGTGTGGTTGGGCGTGGTTGCAGGTGTTGTGATTGGCGGAGTTTAGGGGGGGGGTTAGTAGAGGGTGGAGAGGGTAGAGGGCAGTAACAGTAGTAACGGTAGTGTTATGAATAGAAGAGAGAGGTGCGAAACAACGAGCAGAGGTGGTTAGTGATCAAGGGGAACGACAACACAACTGTTCACCATGGTAGGGTTAACCAAGGGTTATAACCCACCAATGACGTCATCGTCCCTCTTGATCTGCACAGCCTTGACCAGACCACCACCAAGGTGTGCCTTGTTTCCGCAGGGCAGACTTTGCACGCCAGAGCCAAAGGGCCAAGATCTCTAGTCGCACTACTTTTTTCCTTTTCGGAGCTGCGCCTCTTGTGGACGACGTGGCCCATGATCGCCAAAGAACGAGGCACACTATTGTGCAGTACAGAAGAAAGGCGACCTTGGACCTGGAAACGGAAAGACCACAAGGCAACAATATAGAAACGAGAGGGTGCAAATGTCTTGGAAGAAGCAAAAAGCCAAAGAAAACAGGCTCTGCTTGGTGCCAAAGGAGGGGAAAAAAAGCAAGACCCAGAAAAAAAAAGAATGTAATAACACGGGGAATAATATGACTATAAATTCATAATAAAAAAGCCAAGCTTTGGGCATTTGTGTGCAAGTCAGCTGCCTAGATGCGGACGGAATGTGCAAGGAAAGGGCGGGAGGATAAATAGAAGCGGAGATGGCAGCCTAAGGGACGCGAGGGTAATTGCCGTTTGTATTTCTGGAGTAAGATAACAGATATACCGAGACCGATACACACACACAGAGATCACACACAGAGATCACACACAGAGATACGCAGATACACCCACACACACATCATGACCTACCACTACCAGCAAGGCTACGCCCAGCAGCCCCAGTACCCCCCGCAGGGCCAGTATCCGCCTCCCACAGGCCAATATCCCCCGACCAACTATCCGCCGCCGCAGAACCAGCAGTACGGCCAGTACCCGCCGCCGCAACACAACCAGTATGCGCCTCCGCCTGGCCCGCCGCCCGGCCAGCCTCACTACGGTGCCCCCGCCGGACAGTACCCGCCTCCGCCCGGCCAATACGCACCGCCAGCCGGACCTCCCCCAGGCCAGTATGCACCGCCGGCCGGACCTCCCCCAGGCCAATATGCGCCCCCGCCCGCCCAGTACGGTGCACCCGGCTACGGCGCGCCGCCTCCTGGCCAGTACCCGCCCCCTGCCGCCGCACCGTACGGACACCAGCAGCCGCTGCCGGGCGCCGGGTATCCGTACGCGCCGGCCGACCCGCCGTCGCTAGGCTACGGGGCGCCGCAGATGGTTTCGTGGAACGCCGACCCGACAGCCAGCGCGTGCCGCTCGGCGATGAAGGGGTTCGGCACGGACGAAAAGGCGCTGATCCGCGCGCTGGCCGACAAGGACCCGTTGCAGATCGAGGCCGTCAAGCAGTCGTTTGAACGGCAGTTCCGCCGCAACCTGATCAAGGACGTCGAGAGCGAGACCAGCGGCGACCTGCAGTTCACGCTGCTGGCCATCCTGCGCGGGCCGTGCCTCAACGACGCCTACGAGCTGCACCGCGCCATCATGGGCGCCGGCACCAACGAGCGCGCGCTCAACGACGTGCTGCTCGGCCGGTCCAACGCCGACCTGCACGCCATCAAGAGCATGTACAACAACACGTTCCGCCGCAACCTTGACAACGACATCAGGGGCGACCTGAGCGGCAAGACGGAGCGCCAGTTTATGATTGTGCTGGGCGGCGCGCGCGCCGAGAGCCAGGTGCAGGTGCAGGCGCACCAGGCCGAGGCCGATGCCATGGAGATTTACAAGGCCGGCGAGGGCCGCATGGGCACCGACGAGATTGCGATATGCAGCCTGATGGCGACGCGCAACGACGCGCAGATCCGGGCGTTTGCCGACGCGTACCGGAGGAAGTACAGCAAGGAGCTGGAGGATGTGTTTAAGAGAGTGAGTGTTTGAGCGAGGGGTGGCTGTCCGGGGAGTCCCCCCGTCCCCGGTCTCCCCAGTCCCCGATGTCTCCCCCCGTCCCCCCCCGCGTCCTCCCAAACTAACTTTTTCTTGAGAAGGAATTTTCCGGCCACATGGAAGACGCGCTCCTGTACCAGCTGCGCCACGCCCTCAACCCGTACAAGAACGCGGCGCGCGAAATCGAGCGCGCCATGGCCGGCATTGGCACCGACGAAAAGGCGCTGGCGCGGAGAATCGTGGCGGCGCACTGGGACCGCAGCTTCATGGAGGGCGTCAAGGCCGAGTACCAGAAAATGTACAACCGCGACTTGGCGAGGAGAATCAAGGGCGAGGTGAGGGGCGATTTTGAGAGGGTGCTGTTGGTGTGTATCGGGCATCCGATCTGAGGGGGGGAGTAGACATTTCTTTCTTTTTCTTTTTTGTTTTTTTCTTTCTTTTTTTCCCTCTTTTTTTCTGTATTCTTCTGTATTTTTTCGTATCCCCCTTTTTGCCTCCTCTCCTCGTCTTCTTCAGTCTGCCGGAAATGTCATGCTGCCATTCTCGATTTCTTTCTACTAGTGACGTCACTGAAGCCTTTCTCGTTGCAGCGAATTTTCCTGGTTGCCGGGCTCACGACCAAGTCGGCGCTAAGCACCGCAACGGCTTGTTCGCTTTTGTTATTGGTTGCTCGGTGAAATGAAGGCTTGCAGAAGCCGGCCGCCTTGTCGTCTGGCTGGAAACAGCGACGAGCGCCTCAAGTCACAGCGGGCCGGGGCGCTGTGCTTTCTTTAACCTAGGGGGCGCTGGCGGTCTGCCTGTTTTTTTTTTCTTTTCTTTTTTTTCCTTTCTTTCTTTGTTTCTTGTCACGCCAACTGCTTATTAGCACAGGACGCCGCGTGTACTGCTCCTTTTTCTGGACTGTCTCCTGCTATTTGTCGGTCTTGTCCTTCTGCTCTCCTGTTCTCCTCCTCCTCCCCAACATGCCCTCCAGTGACCATCAGGACCGCCACCCCCCCAATGGCGCTGAATACAGTGGCAACCTGCCGCTGGCCAGACAAACTGTACGCTCGCTGCAAAAACGCCCCGCAGGCAAACAATGCGCAAACACTAACAAACACCAACCCGTCTGGGCTTAGATCTCCCCACACCCCGCCAACATGCCCCCGAACACGGCCTCCGCCGCGCCGGCAGCCGCCGATGAGCTCCCCGACGCCGATGTCCGTGCTGCCGAGTCATATGCCGGCCAGGGCGGCACCCGCGCCGGCCACGCTGCCTTTCCCAGCCCTGTAAGCCTGGGACTGCCCGAGGCGCCCACTGCCGCGCACCACCAGGACATGGCCGGCAGCTTGGAGCCTGCGCTGATTCCGCGCGCCCTTTCTGACCTGGCTATCCCGCCGCTCTCGCTGGTCGACATTGCAGTGTCGCCCATTTCCAGTGTTGACAGCGATGTTGAGCTTAGCGGCGACGACCTGTTCGATGTGGGAATCTATGACACTAGAGACCTGGACATGGTGCTCCCGGCGCCCATTTACTGCAGCGGATGGGACTCCATTCCCGACCGGCCGGGAGGCATTGATTGGGGACTCTGTAAGCTTGTCCTCAGCGGCTCGCGCTCACGCCAGTCTATGCCTACGCCTCTACACATACCTTCCCCCGAGTCACTGCCCAGCGGCCGTCTCAACGCGCCAAAGACCATCCGCGACATGCAGGTCGAGCGGGGCAAGTTCATCGACGCCTTCGACATGATCCCCGACCAAACCGGCCACTCCAACGCCATGAGCCCCATGATGATCTGGGAGCCCATGGTGCAGCCCCGGCCGGCCGCCCGCATGGTGGCCTACTTCATCCACCCCGAGAGCCGCATGCCGCACGACCTGAGCGCCCCGTGGACACCGCAGGACACGCTCGCCATGCGCGTCTTCACCAGCCCGGGCCACACCACGGCGCCGCTGGACGTGGCCAGCTGGGGCCACCAGCCGCAGGTCTTCGAGCGCGACCGCAGCCGCATCGCGCGCCTGGACCACGACATTGGCCTGCTGGAGGAGCACATCAGCCACAGCGACGCCGGCTTCGACCTGCTGGTGGCGCGCTACTACGAGGCGGTGGCGGCCGGCGCTGCGGCGCGCACCGCCGTGCCGGCCGACCTGCAGCGCGCCGGCGCGTGGGCGTGCTTCGACGACGGCGGCCGCGCGCTGTCCGTGGCGCAGTGGAAGACACGCTACCGCGCGCTGCACGCGCTGCGCTTCCAGTGGTTCCGCACGCAGCTGCGGCGCGCGCCCGTGCTGGCGGCCTGGCTCAGCTCCGCCGTGGCCCAGCAGGCGCTGCTGACGCAGAACATGATGAGCGACGACGTCGATGTGGCGCGGCGCGACGACGGCTCGCTGTGGTGGATGCCGCTGATGGCGATAGTCGGCGTGGCGGCGTATTCTCTGGCAGAGACGCAGCCGTTTTCGATGTACTGCTACCTGGCGGCGCGCGTGAACACGCTGTAGGATGGTGTACGGGTACATTGTGGTAGGGGGGGGGGGGTGTTGTATGTGTAAATATTCATGTGGTCACGTCGTTATGATGGTATTTTTTTCTTTTTTCTTTTTTCTTTTTTCCTCCATTTCTTTGTCTTTTTCTTTTTCTTTATCTTTTTCTTTGTCTTTTTGGTGTCTGGACTTGTATTAGAAACAGTGGGTCCGCTGTAAAAAGCGGGCCGGTTAGAATTGTATTAGAAGTGGGTCATTCTAAGAGTCATTAGAAACAGTATTAGAAAAGGCCTTAGTCTACTAGACTCTCTATGCTTGTACCCTCTTACATAATACACGTATAAGACCCACATTTAAATATATATCTATTTATTTAGGCGCCGTATCTTTTTTCTGCATTTCTATATCTTTTTCGCATCTAATTCTAACCCTCTTCACCCTCGCTCTAAATCCTGTCGCGAACACGCTATTCGCAGTCTTCAAGCGTGCAGCAGGAACGCATGTGTTAGCCTGGTAATTACCACAGGAAGATATCGTGACGCGCCACCTGTTCTATCTAGTGCAAAAAATATTTATTTATTTATTCGTTTGTTTTCCTCTCCTCCTAAGAAACATCGCCACTCGTGAAATCGAGATTCACTTTTTTTCAGGCTGGAATTAGCGCCGGCGCAACAACAAAAGCGAGACGCAGAGAAGCTCGTGTTTGCATGCGGAAAGGCGCAAAACACTTGCCGACGCTGTTTATTGCTGAGTCAAGAGGCCCTGGCTGCAGCCCCCCCCAGACACGCTACGCTACGCTGTCTCTCAGACGCTTCACGGGTCTGTGATTGTGATTGACTAGAGCGCGCTGATTGTGCGTCCCAGATCGCAGGTTTTATAGAACCAGCTAGTCGCATCCCATATCGCACGTCTCATTTAATCAGCCAGCCGCATCCCCGTTCGCACGTCCCCCAGAACCACCCAGATCGCCATGGAACACTTCTCCTCAGGCCCGACCACGGCCCATGAGCTGCTCGCTATGACCCAGTCTCAGCAGTCTTCTTCCCGCCGTCATCACCACCCCCCATCACAGGGTCTGAATGCCGCTGCGAACCGCACAGCCATTGGCCTGAACATGAGAGCGAACAGTGGGGAAGAGTCGCTCCAGAGAAGCAGCTCATTTTCCTCGTCTTCGCCGAAGCCCGCGGCTGCCCAGCCCGCGTCCGCCCAGCCGTCGCATGCCGGCTTCGGGGCCGCTGCCTCAACTCCCCGCAGACAACATGCGGTACCGGTACCGGTACCGGTACCAGGCAAAGTCCCCACCACCAGTCCCCGGCCGGCCAAAATGTACCGTCCGCAGTCGGGCTTCGTGTCCCCCGGCAAACTCGACCGCAGCCTCGAGGCCTCCTTTGTCGACAGCGCCTATGAACTGGACAGGATTATCAATGCCTGCCCTCTCGATGTTGTCCGTCGGGTCATCCGCGAGAACTGGACCAAGTGCCTCTCTGGGTCCATGTACCATCGTGCCTTTTTGGTAAGCAAGCTACTTGCGTGCCTTTGATCTGCCCTCCGCTCCGTCCCGCCAAACTAACCTAACGCCTGCCCGCCCGCAGTTCAATATCGCTCTCAGTGGCGCCGAGGACTTTGCAAGGCCGTCCATCCTCAACTTTGGCGCAAACATGGTCAAGCTGTGCATTGTGGAAATTGCCGAGCACTTGGACTCGCAATCCATCGACATTATTGGCCACAGAATCCTGGAAAAGGCCTCGCCGGGCTTCTTGGACAAGGCAATGGCCGAACGCCTCAAGACCATCGATTCTCGCGACCTGCTCAACATGCTGGCACGCGCCGAGAGACTTGGCTATACCATGGACGATGTTCTGGACGACCAAGCACAACAGGAAGACGGCTCCGAGCCCTTCATGATGGACCTGGACATGGCCGTAGAAATTGTCACCTCCGACATTGTGCCTGGCGGCCAGCAAATACAGAGCCAGGAAACAGACGACGAGACAGTAGACGAAGAGACGGCCGGCCACGCCCAGCCGGCGCAACACGGGTCGACGCCAGACAACCTTGAGCCCACGCCTGACAACACCACTGCCGACGGACTTCCCTTGCACCACGTCTACTCTCCCCAAGACCCTCTGGCCGCGGCCGGCTTTAACCCCAAGCTCAACTGCCATTACTGCAGGATGATGTTCCCATCCCAGGCCGCCAAATACTTGGTAAGAATACTTACCACCCACCCCGTTGCCCTGCCCACTAACATCCCCTCCAACAGCACTCCTCACATAGGTCTTGCCTTCGGGACCGAGATGTTGCCAAGGGGTATGGCTGCCGCTTCTGTGGCACAGCACTCCCCACCAGCGCGTCGCTTAAAAAGCATGCTGCCCAAAAGGCTTGTGGTGACCACTCCCGTCTGGGCCAGAGCCCTTTAAACCCCAATGGACCCGGATATCCCAGTAGAATGGCGACGCCGTATGCCGTTCTACGACAGCCCGTGCCTGTGCCTGCGTCCTCTGTACCCGGGTTTGCGTCGGCCGGAGCTGCCAAGACCAAGACCAAGCCCAAGACCTTACAACATGCCAAGGTCGACGTGCCACGGCCAACACCCCGAACTCACCGCCACATGGCCGAGGCGTCCAGCTCTAAAGCCATGGCCCCCCCTACATACGCCACCCCTCAGCCCAGGTCACGTGTGTCTGTCGACCTGAAAAGCTCGTCAAAGACCAACAAGGCCGCCCCGCACACACCAGCCTTTACGCCACTCAAGGCTTCCGAGGCTATTCCCCAACCAAGCCAGGAGTTCCTTGACAAGCACGATGGAAACCCCCTTGCGCACTTGTCTCAGGACCTCATTGAGCGTCTGGAGTGGGAGATTCAAGAAACCAAGATCGCATACGGCCGGCAGATAGATGAAGCCCTGGCGCAAGGTGAAGGGTCCACTGTGGATGCCATACGCAACCGTATGGCCACCAAGATGAGCCTGACCCGCAAGAAGTACGGCGTCCGGATGCCGAGAAGGGGTGGCAGATACTCTGACCTTGGCTCAGGCCGCGGCCCAGGGAACGGTACCAGGCACTCGGACATTAACACAACCCTGGGCCCAAGAAAACATGCACATGCAACCCCAAGCAAGACCGCACCCGGGTCCGCGGGGAAAAAGCCGGGCAAGTCAGCTAAGAAGCGACCGCATATGCACATGCACACCGCCTCCAAGGACGCGTCGTCGCCATATTCCGAGACGCCTCAAGCCCAGGCCCGAGAAGCGGCCATGAAGTCTATTGCGGTTACTGGTCTTTCGGCGACGGGCGACGCGGGCGCTGCAGAGTTTGATCCTACTCTGGGAGCACAAGCACAAGGCGCGCGCCCAGGCTCGAGCAAGGTCATGCGCACGTCGACCAGGGACCATGTCACGGCTCATAGGAGCACCGGGGGCTCGGGCTCGGGCTCGGGCTCAGTCTCGCGGGCAGCACCGGCGGCGACGGCTAGAGCGCCGGAACCGACGGTCTACATTGACTCTTCTGACGATTCGGACTCGGACGACTCGATTCCGGCCCGTCTGCCGGCACCGGCGATACGGCGATATGGTGGTTGAGGTGAGGGGGGGGAGAGAGACCGGGTCTCTGTTGTTAAATCATTTACTCTGCACTTTTTTTCTTCTTCCTTTAATCTCCAGCGCTTGGGAGGTGTTCATACTAGCATGGCATAGCATGTACTTTTTTATTTATTCATTAAATTCTCACTATAATTACAACGTTTGAACGCGTTCCTTGACCATGAGATGACGAGATCATAGCGGCGGTGGCTTGGGCTAAATAGATGGGACGAAGACAAGCCAGGCGGGTTGCTATTCGTGATAATTAGCCCCAAGTAGGAGGCGTGAATAACAGCCAGTCTAGAGAATCCTAAACAAAGGTGAAACAGCGTCGAAGAGGGAGAACGTCCTGAAGCTGACTAGGCATACAAGGAGGAGGAGGAGGAGGGGGAGAGAAATATGAGATAAATTAAGTAGGTATGGGACGAATTAGCCCCATAGCACGGCGCACAGAGGATAGCAGAGACCAGGCCAAACTCGGCTAGTTGGCGAAGTTGGTAGTGGTAGTGTGGTAGTGGTGTTGGTGTTGGCAGTGGTAATGAGTGGCCCAGCTGTGAGTTCATGTTGCGGCACGGCTGAAGCCACGAACAGGAGAAGGGCGACAAGTGCACGGCGAGATGCCAAGGCCAGGACGGAAATGACAAGGAAGACTAGATAGCCAGAGGCGAGAGGGAAGGGAGGGGAAGAAGGCAAGAGGGGGGGCGGAGAGCCGTCCCGGAAGGCGCGGGCACTTGCGGCGATCTGGATCTGTCTATTGTTGGCGATGATGCAGAGACGCTGCTGCAATGCCGCAATGCAGTGAGGCGGGGAGAACACGCCAGGATGGGGCTGCATGTAGTGCCTGTAGGTCCATCACAGCGAGACACGCCTGTATATAGAGACAAGCGTGTGCGTGTAAGCCGGACAGCCAGCAGCAAACACGACACAGAAAGTTCCTCTTGTTTGCCAGCTTGTGTTCTTTGACATCGCAAAGCACGCTCCCAGCAACAGCACAGCACAGACCGCAAAGCTTAACCTCGCAACCACACACCGTCGATCACTAGAGCAGGAGAATGGGCGGGGATTAGTAGAGGGGCTTTGATGCTGGGGCTAACAGAGAACATAAAAGGGCTTGAAGAAAAGGAAAGCCAGAGAAAACAATGAGCCAGGGGGCCGAATCATCAGAAACGTCACACTTCAAACTTCGTTAAAGGCAAAGAAGCTTTCTTTGCTTGAGTCCAGGAGGAGAAGGCCTGGAAGTGAAGTGAAGTTGGGAGGAAGGAAGGAAGGAGGAAGGGAAGGGAAGGGACCCTGTCGTCTCTTGCCTGTTTGGGGCTATGGGCGTGTTGCTGGTTGGTTGTTGCGCAGAAAATTGGATGAAAAAGTAACCTTGCTGTGGCTGTTCTTTTTGGGTTTTGGTTCTTTCCGGGACTGGCTTTCATCGCGGAACAGGTAGTTTCCCGTTCATATGTAAGTGTGTGTACACCCTCTCTTCGTGTCGCTCTTTCCTTTTCTTCTCCTTCTTCTTTTTTTTTTCTTTTCTTTTTCTTTCTTTTCCTTTTTGGCAAGCACTCTTTTCTTGCTTCTATCAGTTCCTTCCTTTTTTGTCTTATCAGGGCTTTTATTTTCATTCTGTTTTCTCTTTTGTGCGCTTGCGCTCTTTCCCTTCTTTTCTTGTGTGGCTGGGCCAAATATTCTTTCATTTCTTTTCACACATCACGACAACGCTTCGTGTTGCTTCTTTGCCGCTTCTTTGCCTCTTTTTTTCTCCAGTTGATCTGGGGAGCTTTCTGGATCACCTTGCTTCCATTTCTCTCTTTTGCCTTCTTTCCGGTGTCCGTCTTCGGCTCCGGCTCCGGCTCCAGTCCGGTCCTTCTCTTCGTCTGCGCATCATTCGGCATCGTGCATCTTCATTCGCTTCTTGTCTCTATCTTTTTCTTTTTTGCACTATAATATTCTCTTGTGTCTTCGTTTCTCCATTACTTACGTCATCCTATTACGCTCTTAATTATCCTGTCCTGTCCTTGGCTTTGTCGTGGCTGGTCTTCGACTCTATAAACTCCACCATCACCACCTATCACGACCCTCCGAGACTACAGACGCTGTATCTCTGGCTACCATTTCACGGCTGCACAGATACATCCAAGGCTCACGATCTGTTGACATTTGCTTTGCAGCAGTCATCCTATCCCACGGCTGCACATATACATCCAGGACTCGCTCTCTTGACATTTGCTCTGCACCACTCATCCCATCTCCCCCCCGCGTCTCTCTAGTCGAGTCGTCAGCTGTCAAAAGAACGCTGTACTTGTCTTGGCCCCTTGGCTTACAAAGCCAAGCCGGATCTGAAGCACAGCTGGAGCTTGGACTCGCATCCTTGACCAGGGTCTTTGCTTCCTTATTTCTATACTGGGCCACTGGCCGGGCCTACGTCTCATTGCGCACGGGGACCAATCAACCACCTCTTGAGTCCAGACTGTAGGGGCGCTTGCGCACACGTTACAGCCACGCGCGTATCAGCCTAAAGCGACAATTTTACAATGAGGGTCTCGACCTCCAACGATTCAAATCCCCGTGACGGTCCCATTGTACCAGCGCCGCCCACGAATCTTCGTCGATTCCGTTCTCTACGCAGCAAAACCCGCAACCAAAGCCCCTACGAAACCACCTCGGCTTCAGCTCTGGCCCTGTCTGGCCCGCAACTGGAAATCAAGCATACCACCTCCATCTCGGTTGAAACCTCCAGGAACCCCAGCTTCAAAAGCAGCACCCCTTCCTCGTCTCGGTCGCCACACACGCTTGCTCCCGCCGCAACGCCTCGCTCAGCCATCGCGTCGCCGATACAGCTGCGCTCAGCCATCACATCTCCCGCGCGCTCACCAAACTACGTCCACGGCCACGGCCATAGCCACAGCCATACGCAGACCTACAACTACAGCATCGGACTGGCTCCTACCGCATTCTGCCCTTCACTCTCTTCCTCCCCCTCCTCCTCCTCCTCCCCCTCCTCCTCCTCCCCCTCCTCGCCCGAACCCCCCCCCCCCCACGCGCCCCCCGCCACCCACCCCCCCTTTGTAAACGGCCCTGCTGCCCACCCCATCTGTTTCGCTTCTTTGCAGCAGTCATCCGGCGCCCCGAGCCAGCCTCAACAGCCGACTCTGCCCCCGGCGCAGTCCATTTCCCGAGCCCGGTCTCAGACTGAGCCTACTGCCCGTCGGCCCAGCAACCCGCTGAATCTCCAGAGACAGCAGCACCGACGCGTGCGCATCAAGTAAGTTGGTCTTTGTACTTTGTATTCCTGGTTTTTTTTCTTTTCCCCGATGCACGCTGCACGCTGCAGGCAGACTCCTATGTCTGGCATGTGCCAACGCGGGGGCTGTGCGACGCGAATATGCCGGTCACCTTTGTCACTGTCGCACCATGTTTTTCTGCACTGGTTGGGCTTTGTTTTCTTGCTGTTTTCTTGCTGTTTCCCTGCAAGTGCCCAAGACCTCTCTCGCCGTCGACCAACCAGCTGGCCTTGATTCCTGTTGCCCCGAGCGCCTCCTCAGAATGACGTCAAAAATGGTCCTTGGTCGCTGTATGGCCTGACCATGTCTTCCGGGCGAGTGTACTTACTCATCTACTCTGTTTCCCTTTCCTACTTGGTCACATCATCCTGTTGCCACTGGTGACTAGACCAGCTCACGCGCTTTTCTCCCCGATTTCGCACCTCAACAAACCTCTCAATTCATTTCATCTCTAACTAGCATTTTAGTAAATCAACGTCCGATTTATATTTCCCCCGCGAAAACCAACTACGCACGTCGCCCATCAGACATATTGTTGTGACTGGCTCCGAGTGGACGTCCTCCTTTGACTCTAAGCCATCGCCCCCCAGCTTCAACGAACCCCGCCAGCCCTTCAAGCCCTGCTTGGCTCTGCACACCATGTCCAGCCGCACTCCTGCCAACGCTGTGCTATTCCACGAGGTGTCTCCTCCCAGCTCGCCTGATTTGGCCCCTCACACACAGGCCTCCCGCTCCCGCAACCCGCCCCGAGACGTCTCTCCCCTGGGCTCTTCCGACGAAATGACCACCCGCGACGCCTCTAAGGCTCTCACTACAGACTATGGAAATATCCCTGCCATGCGGCGTGAGCGCAAGACAAGAGCCCTCCGCACTGCAAGCTCCAGAGACCAAATGCGTCAACCGCCATCAGAAGTTGGCCGCCAGGTTTTTCGCATGGCCGAGGGCCGCGATATGCGCTGGGATGCTATGACTGGCGAGCCAACCCTTGGTCCTGGCCGCTCAGCACAGGTCAAACCGGCCGAGTATGCCCAGGGCATCAGTAAATCCCCCGGCGACAGGGACAGGGCCAGGGCCAACGCCGGCCAGGCTACTGCGCATCCCGAGCCCTCTAGCCAGGCCATCATGCCCAAAGTTAGAAGTCCCCTCACGTACAACCAGAAAGTCAACAACATGCGCTCCGCATCTCAACCAACGCCAATCCAGACTCAGGTGTATGAGCAGAAGCAGGAGCAGCCGAGAACCATGCTCAACCAGGCCGACCTAGAGGTCCGGCCAGATTGGAAGGGGGCCAGCGGTAGAACCGTCATCCTCGACCCGGTTCGCGATAACAAGACTGGCGCCAGAGCCCGCCGTAATGTTTCGGTGTCTGGTGTGGTCTCCCCTGTCAGATCTGAAACGGGAGGTGTTGTACCTGTGATTCGCAAGATGGCCCCGTCCAAGCCAAAGGGCCAGATAACACCAGTCTCGTCTCCCAAAAGCCAGACCGATGCGCAGGCCAGCGACTATCCTACGCCTCCTCGAACCGTTGAGCGTGATCCTCCTCAAAAGCAGTCTCAGGTTGATACCCAAACACAACATCAGCGCACTGCCTCAGCATCGGGAATGCAGGCCCAGATTCCGTCTCGACAGCTTCCCGCGGACCTCATCTCAAACAAGTCAATTCGCAGAAAGCCCACACCCAGCACTGTAAGCATACAGTCAGTGACTCAAGCCATCGCTCGCAAACTACCCCCTCGCGAGTCTTCCCTCGCACCTGTCCACGGCTCTACTCAACAGCCTGACTGGGCTGAGCCTTCATCGCGCTTCAGCGTCACAACCGTCGCGACTTCGATTTACAGTCTCTCGCCCGAGCTTGGCCCCCGCGACGTGGACGAGCCTGTTCCCGATATTCCCGAGTCTCTCAAGCAGCTTTCTGAGGCGGCGCATATTTACCCCGAGTCCAAGTCGCAGCAGCACAAGTTCTCGAATAAATACCACTACGACGCGGACGAGGAGGCGAACATGGCCATCAAGACTGATTTCCAGCCTGCCTGGACGCCGCCGGTGTCGCGCGATGCCTCCAACAAGATGTCGTCCTTTGTGTCTCCCCACGACACGGCCCAGAACCAGTCTGTCTTTACGTCCATCAACAACCCGATTCCCAGATCAATGGCCACGGCGCAGCTCTTCAACTCGGACACCATCTCGATCCACACAAACGGACCGGGAGGCAAAGCGCTGCCGCGGGCGCCGCCGGAGACCACTGCGGGCGATCGCGTGGCGCACCTAAACGCGCTGCTCCAGGCGCTGGCGAACCGCCGCATCAACATCAACCGCTCGATTGCCAAGATGACGGAGATGATGCCGCGCGACAATCTGCTGGCGCGGCCCGAAGTGCTGCGCAAGCGCGAGATGGAAAAGGCCAAGGTGCAGGCGCTGGAGAACGAGCTGGCTGAGGTGCGCCGCGAGGAGTACGAGCTCGGCATCAAGCTGCATCGGGCGCGCAAGCGGCAGGACCGGGATGCGGATTTCGAGGGCAACTCGGCCCTGTGGGTGCAGCGGGCGCAGGAGTGAAGTGAGGAAGGCCCGGGCGCATGTTTTGTTTAACGATGGGGGGGGGGGGGTATGAACCTAAATATAATTAACATTGAAGCATATTTTGTCACTGCGTTTCTGTTGGTAGTGGGTGTCCTGTATTGGTGCTCCTCTGTGGTATGACGTCATTGGGCTCACGAGATGCATCCGTGAACCAACGACGAGGAAGGGATGCGGTTCTCGCTTTGCTGCATGACAGCTCTATATGAGTCCGAGGATCCGCCCAATGCTCCGCGGGGGGGAGGGTTGTTTTGTGTTTTGCCTATGTTGCCCTGTGCTGGGGCTGGTTAGGAGGGGCCCAGCCCGGGCCGGGACTTCCCCACGGCTTCGTCCGAAGACCTGGCTCAAGGAATGTCTTTGTTCTTCAAGGGAAGCAAACAAGCAAGCAAGCAAGGCAGCGTAAGCCAGTTGGACAGGATCAGCACGCTTATGTGTAGCTCGTATCGCTCGTTCGTCCGGAGGGAGGCAGGGGCGAGACATGTCGGATATGGAACGGTCCACGGCAGGCAGGGCTGGAGGGGTTTTGGCTGTAGCTGGATCTCTGGCTAGGACTGCAGCTAGGACTGGAGCTTTCACTGTCGTACCGGTGTATACATGCGCCTCCGACTGCGGTGCATGTGCACGTGCTTGCTCGGGGGGAAGTTGGTCTTGGAAGGGGAAGCTTACGGGTGTGGGAGGAGTATATAAGAGACTAGCTACGCTGATTTGGAGAGCTGCTAGATATCAGACTACACGCTCACTGCCTTTTACACCTGCGCACTACAAATACTGCTCTAGTCACGCCTCTTACAGCTCGTTATCATGGTTACTCAAATCAGCACCCTGAGCGAAACCCCGGCCCTGACCCCGGCGACCGCCGCCGCCGCCAACTCCAAGGCCATCAGCTTTGAAGGTAGGCCACAGCTACAAGGTCTCCATGGAGTGTAGCATACTAACCCCCGCTGTCCAGACTACTGCGGTCTCAACACAGCTCTGTACGAGTGGGCCGACAGCTACGACAGCAAAGACTGGGATCGTCTCCGGAAAGCTATCGCGCCGACGCTGAGAGTATGTCTTGCCCCATCCGTGGCGCCACACACGCCGCCACGTCTCAAGAGCACCATCCATCTACTAACAACAGAGACCGCACGTAGGTTGACTACCGCTCGTTCCTCAACAAGCTCTGGGAGGCCATGCCCGCCGAGGAGTTCATCGCCATGATCTCGGACCACAAGGTGCTGGGCGACCCGCTGCTGCGCACGCAGCACTTTGTCGGGGCGACGCGGTGGGAGCGCGTCTCGGACACCGAGGTCATTGGCTGGCACCAGCTGCGCGTGCCGCACCAGCGCTACACCGACGACAGCATGGCCGAGGTCCAGGTAAAGGGCCACGCGCACTCGGCCAACAAGCACTGGTACCGCAAGATCAACGGCGTGTGGAAGTTTGCCGGGCTATCGCCGGATATCCGCTGGGGCGAGTACGACTTTGACCAGGTGTTTGCGGGTGGCAGCGAGAAGTTTGGCAGCGAGGAGAAGAAGCTGGGCTGAGGCAGTGAGTGTATATAGAAGAAGCTGTGGGTGTTGGGTGTGGGGGTTGACGACTGGGTGACGACTGGGTAGCAGCTGGCGACAGTGTATGACAGCTGTCAGAATAGCTAGCCCTTGAATATAAATTAGATCCTTGCACCAACTACCGTGACAGTCCCTGCCAGCTGGCCGCCAGCCCAGCCACAGCTGCCACCATACCCTAAGCCTAATCTAGCTCTATTCCTAAATCGACGTCACAGCTTTCAACATTATTTTTCTTCTTCTTATTTTTTTCTTCCACCACAACACCATCACTATCATCACCACCAGCATCCCACCCACATCAGACTCTCCCGAACATCACTACCAATCTCACCGCCCTGCAAAATGCCCGCCCAAGAGCCGAAGCTCGATGAAATCCAATGGCGCAGTCCAATGGCCGTTGCCGAGCTCAACGGCATCCACAGCAACACCATCCTCTACTATTTCGCCCACTCGCCCTTCTTCAACGCCACGTCCAACAACGCCGTGCTGTTCTCGCAGGCCATGCACAACCAGAACATGTTCCCGCTGATCCAGACGCGCGAGGCCTTTGAGGGCCATCTGCGCACCATGGCTGGCCTGGAGTTCATGGTGGTGGAGGAGCCGGCCGAGATGGGCCCCGGCATGGGCACCGGGGTCTGGGTCATCAACAAGCAGATGCGCAAGAAGCAGCCGGGCGAGGAGGACGACGTGACGGTGCTGGCCACGTACTTTGTTGTGGGCGAGAACATCTACCAGGCCCCGATGCTTGCCGATATCATCAATGCCCGCGTGGTAAGTTCATGCCCGCCCGCCCGAGCAACACAACAACCGCAGCCACGTATGCCGCCCGCCCTGCTAACCACATTGCTCTGTTTGTATTGATAGGCCACCATCGCTTCCTCCATGCGCAGCATCATCACCCAGGCTGAGTCCATCCGGACCTGGGCGCCCTCGCAAGGCCATACGTACATCCCGCCTCCCGTCAAGAAAGACACCCCCGATGTGGCTGCCGGCACGCCTGCGCCAGGAAGCTCCCAGGCCTCACAGTCACAACAACTTTCGACTGCCGGCCCCGACGCAAACGAAGAAAAAATGCTCCAACGCTTGGCTGAAGAGTCGGCTAGGGTGCACATGCGCTACGGCGGCGACTACATTGACGAGAACCCCATCACCGGCGAGCCTGGAAAGTTCCATCTATCGTCGACCGGTCGCTCGGCGGCGGCGGCTGCGGCTGCTGCAGCTGCTGCAGCTGCTGCCGCCTCGGCAAATTCCGCTGCGCCTCTGACCAGCGTTTCCTCTCTCAAGACTGACGCCGCTGCTAAGAAGGACGACAAGAAGGACACGTCGGGCGGCAAGGAGCGCAAGGGCTCACAGAAGCCCCGGCGCAGGAAGAGCAAGAGCATTGCTACGACGCCGGCGGCTGCCTAGAAAGCGAAGTCGGTGGTGCATAGCAACAATGGCAGCAGAGAGGGACGGGGGACGGGTAGGAGCAAGACGATGGGTAGGGCTGGAGAGACACGCCCGGGGCAACGGCTTGAGACTCCGCTGCGGCCGAAGGCAGCGCCAAAGAAGGAGGCTACGCAGCCGCAGCCGCAGCCGCAGCCAGAGCCGCAGTCACAGCCAGAGCCACAGCCACAGCCACAGCCACAGCCACAGCCACAGGCTTCATTGCAAGTGCTCCCCGAAACCCCACCACTGCCCGAGGCTGCTACACCGACCATGTCCACTTCTGAGGGCATCCAACCCAAGCCGTCTGCAAAACGACCTTCTACAGCATCTTCAAAGCCCAAGCCACCACCGAAGGCCAAGGCCAAGGCCAAGATAAAAGCTACAGCCAGACCAAAGACACCCGCCAGACCGCAGGCCTCTTCTTCTAAGCAGGCTAAGCCCGCCAGACCGCAGGCCTCCTCTTCTAAGCAGGCTACGCCCGGAGCCCGCCGGACCCGTTCTCAGAATGCCGCAAAGGGCACTGGGAAGAGCCTCGACCCGGGTCCCGAGGGCTCCGAGCATGGCGACGTGGATTGTACGGCTGCACCGGCGACTTTGAAAAAGACTCCGAAGAAGGCCCCGAAACGGATCAGGTTCACGGGTAAAGCAGCTGGGCAACGTCCGGCACAGGAAAAGTAAAAGTAATGTTAATGAAAAAAGTGAATTGATATGGAATATGCAAGCGACAGTAAACACAAAACAACCAGCCAGAAACATTGCACTATGCGCCGTAGAACAAAGATACCTTTATATAGAAACACAATCTTTTACACTCCCCCCCTCTCACAGCACCACCCAGCCCTTGCCCGTCACCTTCTTCTGCTTGACCTTGCGGATCGGCAACGGCCACCCCTGGCCTCCGGTTCCCTCGGCCCGCAGATACGGCACAACCCAGACCTCGCGCTCCGTAGCCGTGGGCGTGCCAACTTCCTTGACCGGCTTGCCCCAGCTCAGCAGCGGCGTGCCCTTGGCAACAGTCGCCAGCTGCGCGCCGGTGATGTCCGTCAGCGAATGCATCCTGGTCTTGGGCGTGCGGTCGCTGCCGATGGCCACGGCCGCCGCCCGCTGCAGGTGGCTGTAGACCACATACTCCGGGCACTCGGCCACGGCCAAGTGCGCCATGGGCGACGACGGGTGCAGGTAGACCATGCCGTCCAGGGGATCCGAGCCAGCGCCGGCGCCGGCAGGCCCGTCGTGCAGCGGCACCAGCGGCACGTACGGCACGTCGATGGCGCGGCGCGGCTTGCGGCGTAGCTCGGGCGGCGCGGGCGACACGTCGGCGCGCACGGCAATCTGGTCGACGAAGCCCACGGCCAGCATCTGCTTCAGCGCGGCCACCTGCTTCTCGCTGGGCGGCGGCAGCTTGTCGGCCACGCGCAGGTTGGCAAAGGCCGGGATGTACTTTTGCAGCAGCGCGGCAATCTGGCGGCGCAGCTGGGCGGCCTCGGCCAGCGCCTTGTAGCGCACAAAGTGGTCGCGCGCCCACGCCTCGGTCGGCACGTGGGCGAACTCGCCGAGCACCTGCAGCAGCTTGATGGCGTCGGAGCGCTCGTCAAGGTGGCAGAAGCGGCGGTGCGCGGCGTTGAACTTTTTGCGCTGCGCGGTGCGCTCGTCGTCGCGGCCGTCGTTGAAGACGATGCCGTCGGCGTTGGGCGCCGGCTCCGGCGGCACCACGTGGCTCTCGGGGATGAACACGTCGCCGACGGACAGAGCGGCAATCATGCTGATGGTGTATGGCATGCAGTCGTGCAGGTGGCCGACGAGCAGGATGCGCGCAAAGCGCGGCGACAGCGGGAACATGGACATGGTGGTGCCCAGCGGCGTGATCTTGTTGCCCTCGGACGTCAGCGCGCTGAGGTACTCGAGCAGGCGCTCGGCCTGGGCCAGCATGGGGCGGCTGGGCGAGGTGGGGAAGGGGAAGTTGACGACGTTGTGCAGCTTCATGGCCTTGAGCTGCAGCACGACGCCCTCGATGGGCATGCGCAGGATCTCGGGCTGCGAAAAGTCCTCAAAGTCGCGCTCGAACACGGCCGACGAGTACAGCCGGTAGCAGTGGCCGGGCCCGGTACGGCCCGCACGGCCGGCGCGCTGCGACGCGCTGGCCTTGCTGATCCAGCCAATGTCGAAGCTCTGCACGCCCGATAGCCGGTCGAAGCGCCGCTCCTTGGCGCGGCCCGTGTCGAAGACGTAGCGGATGCCGGGGATTGTCAGGGACGTCTCGGCCACGTTGGTGGCGAGGATCACAAGGCGGGTGCCCTCGGGGACGGGCTCGAAGACGCGCAGCTGGTCGCGCGTCGGCAGCAGAGAGTACAGGGGAAGGACCTTCATTTTGGGCGGGGCGTCCTCGTCGTCGTCTTCAATATTGAATTCATCATCGTCGTCGTCGTCGTCGTTGTAGTCGTCGGCGTCGCTGTCGTGCACCATGTCGTCAACCATCTCCGACATGTCTGCATCACCAAGGTCGATATCCTCGGCCTCCAGGGGCGCCTCGGAGGCCAGGACCTTGACCTTGGGCGCGCTGCCGGCCGAGACACCGCCGCCAAACTGGGCCTTGAGCTTCTTGCTCAGCTGGGCAATCTCGTTCTGGCCGGTCAGGAACACCAGCATGCCGCCCGGGGGCAGCTTGCGGTGGGCACGGGACACCTTCTTGAAGGCCTCCTCGACGTAGTCGGCGTGCGTGCGGCGAGAGAAGTGCAGCGTCACGGGATGCTGGCGGCCCTCGACTTCGAGCACCGGCGGCGGCGTGGGGAACAGCACGGGGTTCTTGGTCAGGTCGTCAACGCGCAGCGTGGCCGACATGATGATCAGCTTGAGCGGCTTGGTGGCGCCGGTCTTGTCCTCGTCGGCCAGCTCGCGGCGCAGCTTGGCCACGCGGCTGAGCATGCCGACCAGGATGTCGGTGTTGACGCTGCGCTCGTGGGCCTCGTCGACGATGATGGCGGAGTACTTGGCCAGCGTGATGTCCTGGGCCACTTCGCGCAGTAGCACACCGTCCGTCATGAACTTGACGCCCGTCTTGCTGTCGACGGTGCCGTCGAAGCGGATCTGGTAGCCCACGCGGGCGCCGTGGTCGGCCAGTTCCTCGCCCACGCGCTTGGCCATACTGACGGCGGCCACACGGCGCGGCTGCGTGATGCCAATCATGCCGGGCGTCGGCGACCCGGGCGAGCCGTAGCCGGACTCGTACAGGAACTGCGGGATCTGCGTTGTCTTGCCGGAGCCGGTGGCACCGCACACGACCACGATGTCGTTGTTGTGGATGGCTTCCATGATGCGCTGCTCCTCGGCCACCACCGGCAGCTTCATGCGGGCCTCCTGGATGGGCTCGGGCCGGGCCACGGTGACGCTGTAGACCTTGCGCTCCAGGTTTGTCGTGGGTTGTAGTTCGCGTGGCAGCGGGTCGCTTTCGGGGGCGCGGGGCACGAATCCCTCGATGGTGGGGATATCGAGGTATGAGGCTTCTGTGGTGGGCGTGAATCCGAGGGCTTCGTTTCGTTGTTGGAGGGCCCAGGCGCGGAAGGAGGAGGAGCGCTGTTTGCTCTGTTCCTGGTCGATTTCGGAGGAGGAGGAGTCCTCGTCGTCGCTGTTGTCGGAGTCCTCCTCGTCCGCCTCATCCTCCTCGTCATCACCCTCCGAAGCTTCATCTTCGTTGGATCCCTCCTCTGACCCTTCGTCGTCCTCCTCATCGTCCTCACCGTCCTCATCGTCCTCATCGTCGAACCCTTCGAAATCATCCTCGCCCTCCTCAACAATCTGCGGCTTCGCGTAGATCAAAGAATGCTTGGTTGCCACACCACCGCGCTTCTGTCTCTTTTTCAGCACTGGTCTGCCGTCCTCGTCAGTGTCAAGAGGTCTCTTGAGACCAGATCCTAGAGAGCTCACGACCGGCACAGTCTGGGGCGTTTCAGTCTCAGCCTCCGGCTCAGCCTCTGGCTCGGCCTCCGGCCCGGCTCCCGGCCCAACCTCCGGATCTGCCATGTCCTCGTCCTCGTCCTCTCCAACCTTCCGCTTGTTCTTGTTCCTCTTCCGTTTCCGCGCCGGCTCGTCTGACTCTAGAATCTTCTTCACCTCTGGCGCCAGGCTCTGGTCGACGTCTTCTCTCTCCTGGTACAAGAGAGCCCTGGACTCGCCGTTCTGGATGCCGGCCTTCTCCTCCTGCAGCGCTCTTTGCAGCGTCTGGCGCTTCGTCTCCTTGGCCTGGCCGATAGCGCTCGTCTTGGCAAACAGCGCCGTGTCAATCTTGCTCTCGCCCAGCTTCTGGATCAGCATGCGGCTCTCGTCCTTGCGCAGCTTCTTCTCAATGTATTTCTCCAGACGCTTGGCCTTTTTGCTGGTGACTTTGGTGCCCTTGTCCAGCAGCGCCGCCTTGGCCTCGGCCAGCTCCTTTTTCTTGGCCGCATCGAGGGGCGTCAGTTCGTCGGCGTTCGGATCGTACGTGTGCACAGCATTGGCAGCAGCGCGTTCGCGGGCAAGCGCCTTGTGCTTGCGCTGCCGCGGGACGAACTTGGGCGGCATTGTGGCGCGTGGCGCGTGGCTGCGATTCAGCGGCTGTCGAGGATTGGTGATGTGATGGAAGAATAGGTGCAAATGGAGGAACAGCGCTGGACTATCGTGGCGGCGTCGTCAAGTTGTGGAAGCTTCAAATTAATTTTCAAGTTTCTTTAGCGCAAACAAAATGCCCAGAAAAAAATCCCGATAAGGAATTCTGCCGCACTCACCGCCTTTGCTTATCAGCCACTTCGGGTATAGTGCGGGGCAAGCTTCCCCAACGAAGCCAGCAGCAACGAAGCCAGCAGCAACGAAGTCAAGCAGGCCTTTGACGATACACGATACAACCAACAGACGGCATCCACAGCCTCCTGATTGTCCCAATTCATCCTCCTCCCGCCATGGATGCTTCTTCTGAGCCGATAGAGGCCGCCTATCCTACCAGGGGCCACACTGCCGTTGCCGATGTGCCCATGGCCATCCGCCTCGCCCCCCGCCTGCAGGTCATACACCGTGCGCAAGCCCAGCTCGTCCAGCCCCGCCATGCACCACTTGCGCTCGCGATTCAAATGCACGCTATCCCTCGCCGCGCGCCGGGGGTGGCCCTTGCGCTTGCCGTCCGGTCCCGCTCCGCCACTCGCAGCGCCCGGCGCCACAGCCGCCACAGGCGTGCCCGCGTCCGCGCCGGTCTGCGCAGGCCCCGCGGCCGACCTAACCCCGCCTCTGGCGCCACCCCTGGCCACCGGCACCATGTCCCAGCAAATCATGTCCAGCTGCTGGACGATGACGATGAGCGACTGCGCAAGGAAGCGCGCCTCCTCGGCCACGGCCTTGACCTGCTCGGCGGCCAGCACGGCGTCGGCGGCCTGCAGCGCGGCCACAATCTGCTGCTGGCGCGCGCTGCTCTGCTCGGCCGTCATGCACTCGGCAAACACGGGCTGGGCGCGCGCGTGCGCCGTTCGTCTGCTGCCCAGATTCGGCGCCACGGGGCGCAGGGCGCTGCAGCGCTTCTGCCAGAACTCGGGCGGCGGCAGCGCGGTCGTGGTGGTGGTGGTGCCAGCGGCGGCGGCGGCGGAGTTGGGCGTGGTGGAGCCTGAAGCAGGTGCGGCATGCGGTGCGGCGCTGGACGTGGCGGCGTGGCGCATTTTCGGCCGCAGCTGGTCCGACGACATGCGCATCGTCTCGAGGAGCGTGTAGCAGTAGCCCAGCAGGACATTGCTGTCGGCAGCGCAGGCGCGGGAGATGTGGGCCAGGATATCAGCCAGGAAGGCGTTTTCGGCTGTCATTGCCGCCAGCTCGCGGTCGAAGTCGTCGGCGTCCCAGCCGCAGAGATCAGCAAGGTCGACGCGCATGTCACGCTCGCGCGCCACCAGCACCGTGATGAGCGGCTGGATGACGGCGGCGGCGCCGTAGGGCGCAGGCTCGTCCTTGGGGCCGACGTCTTCGTCGCCGGCGCTGCTCTGCTGCGCCCAGGCGTCGGTCACGGCGGAGAAGACGGGCATAAAGTAGAGCAGGCCGGTGGCAAAGAGGGACGGGTCCGATGCGTACGGCGGGAAGGCCTTGGGCAGGCGGCTGCTGACGAGGTTGGCCAGGTTGCGCAGGTAGATGTGAGTGGAGGCATCGGTCTCTTGCAGGGTCTTGGACATCTGGTCCGGGCTGCCGGTCATCCCCTGGCGGGGAGAGTCACTACGGACGGAGTCTGAGTGAAAAATGGAGGAAGCCATGTTAAGAAGCGTGCTGTATGTAGCGTGTGGCAAAACAGTGCTGTGATCGACGGTCAAGATGAGGAGGGGCCCAACGCCTGTGTGAAGATAGTAGCAAGTTGGGAAGCTTGTAGTAGCAAGAGAAAGACAGCAGAGAAATACAGATACACGGGAGAGGAAAAGGGAGAAAAAGGAAGCTGAAAAGAATGTGGCAGCGCCGGCTTAAGACGACTTCGGCGAAGCTCCCAAGTGGCGACTTACATCATCACCAGATAAAGGTGGAGACGCAGATCAGGTACCACCATAATTACCACGACTACTATGAGAGGCCGGGCGGGCGGGCGACCGTTGGCGTCTATAAGACACGTGTGAGGCGAGCCAAGACAAGACAGAGACGAGAGGGCGGCCATGGGGTGGGATGTTGTATTGCATGGAGAGACGGTGGCGCACAAGATGCAACGGAAAAGAAGAAAAAAGAACAAGTCTACGCTGTGTGATACATACATACATACCAAATCTATGCCAGCACTTGCTGGTCTGGCGGTTTCTATCTGCTGTCCCTTGCAAAGTCGTGCAAGTCCTGTTACTCCGGGTGCTGCTGTTCTGAAAGCCTGTGGAAGCCTGTGGGAGCCTGTGGAGGCTAGTGTAGCGACAATCGCGCAGCCAGCCAATCTGTGCGCGCGATTGGCCGTGTCACAAGACTTCGTTAGACACGCGAATCTGATCGCAGGCACATGCTTTCGTCGCCGGCAGCCTTTCCCCCGTCATCGTGGCTCTCGTTGTTGATGAACAGGAACGACATGAACACCACTGCAGCGCCCACCCAGTACACCCACGGCGCATACTGCTGGTACTGCACCATTTCGCCAATCAGAGATAGTGGGATGGTTAGCGAGATACCGACTGTGACGACTAGCGGGGTCGTCAGAAGCATGGCAAAGGCCCAGGCAATGTCGCTCAAAAAGGAGGTCATGGAGTTGATCTGGCAGTGTTAGACAATGGGGCCGTCTTGGGAGAACAAGGGGGGCAGGGAGGCAAGGAGGGAGCGAAGCTGGCTTACCAGGACAATAGACCAGATGCGGCCAGTCGGAGGGAGAGCAAACTATCGGCGAGCATATCGGTTAGCACAGATAAATGGACATAAAATGCGGGCGCCAGAAAGAAACACTTACAGTCTCCATACCAGTCCAGTGCAGGATGAAGAAGCCGGGCCACAGAAACACCAAATTCAGAATGCCGACAAACCCAAAGAAGAGCGGCATGTTGACCCTCTCCTCGTTGCCCACACGACCCTTCATGACCGTGACATACATGCCGTAGACAATGGCGCTGGCAAAGGCCATGGCGTCGCCAATGGCAATCTGCGCCTGCGACTTGTGCGGGAAGCTGCCGCGGTCCTCATCGCGGGACCCGCTCAGGTCCACCGTCGACACCAGGATGACGCCGGCGAGCGACGTAAGCACGCCAAAGAGCTTTCGCCTAGAGAAGCTCTCGACGCGGAACAGCGCGCAGAAAGCAAGCGTCCACACGCTGCTGGTCGAGGACAGGATGGTGGCGCTCCCCACGCTGGTGTACTGCAGACAGGCCGAGGCAAAGTAGTTGGCAAAGAACCACAGCAGCGCAAACTCGGCTGCCAGCCGGAGCGTCTCCAGCATGGACAGGCGCGCATTGGGCTGTTCCTTGGGGGCCTTGATAGAGTCTTCTTCGTTGGGGAGGCGGTCAAGACTGTCGCGGGAGTCGTCGTAGTGGTCGTCGTGGTCGTGGCCAGAAAGAAGGCCGTGGTTTGGTGACGGGTCGTCGTGGCGAAGAAAACGCGAGGTTGAGGTTGAGGTTGAGCTCTTGGTCATCTGGTACTCGGCCCAGACATGGCGCAGTTCTGAGCGGAGGCCCGCAAGCCCATGTTTGTATAGAAACTTGACGAATGACGGCACTAGATAGAGCGCAAATATAGATGTGTTGACGTATACGACGAAAAAGGGCTTGTCGTAGGTGGCGTCGGAGAATATAGACTAAAGAGAACTCCGGTTAGCTTAGTGGACGTGGCCGGTCATTGGAGCTTCGAGGATTGCGACATACGCTGGCCATGAAGTTTGAGCATGTCCATAGAACGACGGTCACCATAAGCAGGGAGATCCCGAGAGTTCGGCGCCCCAGACCGCCGAGCCCTACGGCTTCTGCAAGGGCGCTAATCTCGGACCCGCCCGAGAGCACGGAGGGGGATCTGGTGCGAAGGGTTCTGTCATAGTCGGGGAGACGGCCGGTGCGGTGGAAGTCGGCGTCGGCCATTGTTGCGGTTGTAGGAGGAGGAGGACAAGAGAAGAGTAGCAAAGAAGAAAGAAAGCGAGAACAACTGAAGAGGGGTATCAAGAAAAAGCAACAGAAGCGGCGACGAGGCGATGAGCTCGGCAATAAACAGGAAATGAAGAGACAGCGAAAGCTCAAGAATTCACAGCAGCGCTTGCCATGGATGGAGTCGCACAGCACTCAGAAAGACAACGTGTGCGTATTTATTATATATTCCGTGTCGTACGTACGTGCGTGTGTGCGTGCGTGCGTGCAGTATTCGGATAGCAGGCTCGTCATTCGTCGGTGGACGGGCAGCTGTTGTCATGCACGGTGCGAGCAGCCGACGAGGTTGAGCAAGAGGCAAGAGGCAGGAGACGAGATGCAAGCCAAGATACGAGACCAGTCTCGCTTGGTGCGTAAAGCGACAGACACAAGACAGGAAGAACGGACGCCACGGCGGCTGCGCGCTCGCTGGATAAATGCGTGGGTGGGCGTGGGCGCGGGCGCGGGGAAGCCGGCTTGTGACGTTATGGCGAGTGTGTATGCAAAGTCGGCGATCGATGGGATGGGTGGGTGGCACGCAGCTGGGCGGGGTCGCTTGTCGAGCAGCAATAGGATATCTGTGGTGATCTGTAGTGAGTGAGGGTGACTCAGGATAGGATCACGATGTTCGAATTCAAGACGGCTCCAGGAGAAAAGAGGCAAAAGACGGGCCAGAGACACCCGCGAAACAATGCCGCTGAGACAATGAAGAAGACCCTCTCAGAGGGAAGCCAGGGCAAAGCCTGGGCGTGCGGCGTCTGAAACGAGAGGGGGTGTATCAGATCAGATCAGAAACCCATTTGGCCTAAGCCCACCCACGGCAAGGATTGGAGGGAAGAAGGGTCACGGACCAGGTGCGTGGCCTTTGCTTGTGGATGGCGTGGAGAGAAGCCAGCGATGCAGAGCGGAGTTAGATGCAAGAGGCACCAGAGACGAAGACAAGACGAAGACAAGACGAAAAGTGAAGATTTGGTGATACACAATTATGTTTAGGGTATGTAACCCTTGGATGTCTCGTCTCGTCCTAGGACCTGTTCCAAGCCTGGCAGACATAAACACAAAAAGACTGCGGTGGCTTCATGTGATACAGTGTCTTGATGCCATCCATTACTACATTACACCGACAACATCTCGGCTCCCTTGCCTGAATCAAGACAATGTAGAGCCTCAACGCTGCTAAACATGCAATGTCACTTGCTGCAGGGACTTCAACCGCTTGTCTATACCCTAGAGCTAACCCTACTGCCATTTGGCCGGGAAGCTCTGGTATATGCTGTTCGGGATGACATCACATGTGGACTCGGCTCTTGATAAACCATGACGCTCGCTCGGCCATGACTGCTTTTTGTCATTGCTGCCCTCCCCGTGGCTCTCCCAGTGGCTCTCCACGTGAATGTGCATACATACATGCATACATACATCAACCTGCATCACAGCCCACCATACGTCCGTAGAAAGGACATGTCTCAATGGCTGCTCCACACACACTTGATCCACCTCGAGCTGCCATGCAAGTACTTTGGGCGCAGACATGATGGGCAAACACTACAAGGGCGGGGAGGGCATAACATAAGCCATGAGGATGATAGAGTATAGAAAGAAAGAGACGCGACAAAAAGGGTCCAAGCAGGCATAACAAAAACACAAGAATCACTATTCCCCCACGAAACAAAGAAACAGGCAGAGAACAAGGATAAACAGGAACCAAAGGTAAAACCCCCAAAGAGAAAAACAAAACCATGTCATCAACGCCTTGCACGTCCTCGCCGCCGCCATCCCGACGTGCGTGTGGTGGTGTACCTCCCCCAACCCAACAGCACAGCACAGAATCTCACAGTCCCCCGGGCCCTCTTAGCAGGCGCAGCCGTCGCGGTCGTTGTCGATGTGGATGTTGATGGGGTCCTGGAATTCACCGCTGAACTCTTCCGACTCCTCTTGGGCCAGGGCGTTGCGGGCTATGACTGTGGGCGAGGTACAGCACGCTGGTTAGTAACAGTACACTACACACAACTTGAAGCTACACCGGCCGGCTGTTGGCGTCACTCACCTTCAAAGGCCTGCTCAATGTTAATAGCCTCCTTCGCAGAGGTTTCGAAGTAGGGGATGCCGCCCTTGGCCTGGCAGAAAGCCATCGCGCGTCGGTTTGAGATCTGTCGACAGACAGCCACGTTAGCTGGATGAAGCGGAGCCACTCTTGACGACGAGAAACTTACCACGCGCTTGCTCTCTTCCACATCAATCTTGTTTCCGAGAACGACCTATATCGAACAGAGCGTTAGTTAGCAAGAGCTTCCATGACACGGCGGGATCCAATCTAGAACCAAGCCACGAGTTCTCCACCTCCAGGCGCCTGGCGAGGCTGTCCCGAGCCCCCCAGGACGAGTCCAATCCCATGCGCCCATCGTCTAGACTTACAAAGGGAAAGTTGTCGGGATCGCGAGGCGAAGCCTGGATCAGGAACTCGTCGCGCCAGCTGTCCAGCGCATCAAAACTCTTAGGGTTGTTGACGTCATACACCAGCACGCAGCAATCGGCACCGCGGTAAAAGGCAACGCCTAGTGACTGGAAGCGCTCTTGGCCCGCAGTATCCCAGAGCTTCGTGGCAGCAGCAGGTTAGCGAGTGGCCTAGTCGCAACAGAAGTCGGACATGGGGAGAGAACAAAACAGCGTGTGTGCTCGCTACTCACCTGCATAGTGACCTGGCGGTCATCGACCAACACCTCGCGGGTCAGGAAGTCGGCGCCAATAGTGGCCTTGTAGCTCGCGCTGAACTTTTTGTTGACCTAGATCCGCAACCAATACTGTCAATATATGGCCCCAACGGGTGCCATGCCACAGCATCGATCGAGCCGATGGGATAGTCATGGTCTTCGGAGACGCAGGCGTTCCTGGTATCGCTATCGGTCGATCGGCAGGCGGAGGGAAGGGAGAGCAGGAGAGGAGAAGGCGTGCGTACATATTGGTTCATCAGACTGGTCTTGCCGACACCGCTGTCACCCAGAATGATGACCTAGAAGCAGAGAATCGCGGTTAGCATGACAGCCTCTAGCGGAGCCAGCACATGGGCCTCGTGAGATGAGCGACCATGTTGTGATGGATGGCTTGAGTATGGAGGGGGATCAGGCCAAGACTTGCGCACCTTGAGGAGGCCTTTCTTTCCCGCTGACATTTTGATGAGCCACGCGAGAGAAGCAGACGAGAGAAGCAGAGAAATGGGCGAGAAGCAAAAAAGGACGCGGCGAGATTTATCACTGCTTTTTTTTCTTCTTCTTCTTGGGGGACAATATCGAAAAGGTCGGTTCGCAGGTCGAAGAACAGAGAAAATACACCGGGAGAAAGAGATAAGCTTGAGCAGTAAAAACGAGAGTCGAAAAGGCTGGGATTTGGTGAGAGGCGAAGAAGCAGCAGGCAAGGAAATGATGGGCTTGACTTGACGTGAGTCCGGGAGGTAAGGCGCTAAGCGGTCTAAATTCAGGCGGCTACAGGCGGGCATGTGCGTTCTTAGGGGTAGCGAGAGGCCATTAGGCTCTGTATTACAGTGGGTTTCTGCACGGGATGCCCTGAAGCTTGCTCTATTCAGGCGCTCAATAGAGGAGTGACGTGACAGAAACTGGCCTGGCCCATTTCCAACAGCCCTCTCTTCTCCGGACGGACGACTTCAAGCGAATGCGACAAAGCTGCTAGACACATGATTCAGGCACCTAGCATACAAATCTTCAGCGCATCATCCCTCGGACGCAAGACAGGCATCTACTGTATAACACAAATGAATCAACTCAAAGCACAAGCTACCTTGTATCTTCCGTATCCGCATCCGCATCACCGCTTTCACCCACGCATCAGCATTCCCAACAACGGCCTCCCGCCTAAGCAACAACAATTCCCAGAGGACGCTCGTTGCCTTGCTCGAAGCTGTTGGAGCCCACCCGCATTCGTCAAGCAAGCTCTCAATGCATAAATGCGTTTGATCAGGGCCTCGCCCGTGGCTTGTAGCGCTGAGTGGAGAATAGCCTAAGACAGCGGAACGCGGAACGCCATGCGATTGGGTGCAGATAACGTTATCGACGTGGCTGGTTTTTGGGTTTTGGCCTGTGATCTAGCACGACGACGACAGGCCATCGTCAACTAGAACTCGCTCGCGTGCATGGCGATGACCGGTTTGCTGTATGTGGGATAATAATCTGTAGAGAAACCAACATGTATTCCCCGCCCTAGTATCGTATCTTCTGAGCTACAACGTCTCACCTTGATCACTTGATTCTGATGACTAAGCCATAAACGTCTCCACTAAATCCATCGGCATCGTCATCGCCTCAACACACCACTTGGACCCTACACGTGCGATCCAAGTAGAGAATAATCCCGTATCCAAGGCCTCTGGCACCAACAATACCCGCCGTTACTGTGGCGATACACCGACACACCAAATCCACGATCGTCAACCAAATCTTGAGCCCGACTCCAATTGTACCGCCCGCCTCCTTGCCGCAACAGCTGCCGGCGCTGTCGGCCCTATCTTCTACCTGATGGGCACTGAAAAGTAGCGAGTCCGACAGCGTGTTATCTAATGTCGAGTGACGACGACGTCATCGCAAAGGTCCACGGCCTCTGCGACATTGAGCTTGCTCTTCTCTTGAGTCTTGTAGCCCGCGAAAACCCCATCATCAGTACCCCGGCCGCGATCCAAAATGACCTGATTGCCGAGCTACAGCTGGTACGCCTCCTGCTCTACAGAATCCGCATATCCGATTCACAGGCCCTAATGCACTGCCATATCTAGATCACAGCGAAAACCTTTGGCCTTACTTGCGCCGTCGTACAGTGCTCGCCCCAAACCACCGTTGACAGCTTCACTACGTCCATTCTGCGCAGCCCGCCACCGCAGCCGTCGCCACAACCTCAACCACCCCGTTCCCCATCCCCATTCTCGTCCCGCTTCGACTATGATGGCTACGTGACAGCCCGATATCCCACTGCGACCTCCGGGCTTACCGTTCCCGGCTCCGCCGCCAATGCGCCAACTTCTTCAGGAGCGGGGCCCGCGCCGTCTATTTCCGGAAGCAACAGCCTAGCCCCCATGGCGTCCTCGGCAACAGCAACGGCAGCGACGACGGGGCTTCAGATACCCAACGTGATTATTGCCAAAGACCTCAACCTCGCGCCCCAAGCCGTGCAAATACAGGCCTTGGAACTCCTTAGAACAAAGCGCATCTTCACGCGTACAATGCAGACTGCACCAAAGCAGTTCATGCTCATCCCCGTGCTCGCGGCCGAAAGGAGCGGCGGCGTCAAACTCACCATGCATTTGAATGACCAGTTTTTCATTGCGCACTTCCATGATCCTGAGGACGGCTTTGTATATCTCGGCGGCGGCGACGAGGCTGATGTTCCACGCGAAGACGACGAGTCTGTGAAATCCACGGCGAGCGTGGTCAAGCGTAGCACAAGCGACTTGTGCTTCAACGAAGCAACCTTTTCCGAGTTTGTAAGTCGCCCCCATTCCCACTGCTCTTCTTTCCCGGCCCTAACCTACCAGCGCCGCCCGTCAGGACATATCCATGCTCAGCGACCTCAGCACCCATGTCAACACAGACACCGAAGTTCTGCGCTACCAGCTCAACATGGCCGCCTTTCTTCGCCTGCACCGCGCCGTCGCCTCGGGCATCTCTCCCACTGCCACCAAACACCTCGAAAAGCTGTGCTGCTGTCTGGCCCCGCTGCACCGCATCGACTTTGTCACGCCTGCGCTCGTCGTCCTGGCTACACGCAAGGTCTATCCGCATCGCATCGTGGTCGCGCGCCCGCGCCAGGAACGCAGTATGCAGTGGGGCAGCGATACAAAGGCGGTCGCTGCGTTTCTGGAGGATCTCGGGCCGGAAGATGTCATTGAGGATGTGATTGGTATGGTGGCAGCGCCAGTATGAACAATCTCGACCCGAGGAGGGTGGTGTCTTATTTTTAGAAGCTCGTTGCTGTGCGCTGCCTTTATAGGGCAGGGCAACAGCACTGTATTACAACAATTACCACAGGCAAGATGGCCGAGCGGTCTAAGGCGCTGTGTTCAGGTTCCTCTCTTCTGAAGACCTTCGCAGTGGAGCAATCCGCGCGAGTTCGAATCTCGTTCTTGTCAACATTTCTTTTTTCTTTTGGCCTCAAACCAATCATATACATCACTTCCATATATTTGCATCGCCACGCTGAAAGCTGGCTTTGTTGTTAACTTTCGGGTACCTTTCATTTACTTTTTTTTTTTTTCTTTTTCTTTTTCTTTTTCTTTTTCTTTTTCTTTTTCTTTTTCTTTTTCTTTTTCTTAGTAATTTATTTCAGCTACAGAGTGAATTCCCAATGTATGATCTAAAAAAAGAGCAAACGAAATCATCAAACATGCGGTGTAAGAAGTACTTCAAAAAACATAAAACGAGGAAGCAAAATCAACGTAGAGAAGAAGAAAAAAAGAATACATGGTCTTGAACAGTCAGAGAGAGAGGGAAAAGCGTAAAACGTCCACCAAACAATAAAAAAGCATACCAGTGTCTATCTCTCCTAAGCAGCAACCTCCTTGATCTTGCACGTCCAGCCGTCGCCGGACAGCAGAGGCAGACTGGCGCCTAGGCACCAGCCAACCTCGTTGCCCTTAATCTTCTGGGCAATGCGGACCTCGCGGGCCAGCGGCATCTCGTAGCCAGTGTGCAGCAGGGCCAGCATAAAGTTCAAATCGGTGCAGAACATGGGCTCGTTCTTGAGCTCGTCGATGGCGCCGGGGATGGACTTGAACTTGGACCAGGCCTCCTCGCCGGCGCACACGCTGGCAGTCAGGTCGTGCATCTCGGCTAGGGTGAACGACTCGGGCATGCCGAGCGGCTTGGTGCGCTCGTAGAAGTACGAGAAGATGAAGACGTCCTGGGACGCAAAGGTGCGGGCCAGCGACGGCTGGTGCACGCCGTTGAAGGAGCAGGGCAGCAGCGCGCATGCCTTTTCCTTGTTGAGGATCTTCTCGGCCAGCGCACGGCACTGCGCGGGGGCTGCGGTGCTGGGGCCCGTCATGGTGAAGTTGACGACTTCGCCGAGAGGGTGGTTCTCGCTCAGGGTAACAGAGACCTTCTCGATAGTGCCGGGAGGCATGCACGGGTGTACCAAAGGGGTGTCGACGAACTTGGTGTCGGTCTTGTGCTCCTCGTACAGATCCTCGACAAAGGTGGCATGCAGGGCCTTGCGGGCGCTCATGAGGCCGTAGCCCAGATGGGAGTGCTGGTACAGGGTGAAGTTGTTACCGCCAAACTTCAGCTCGTACTTGTGGTCACCCTCGCTCATCTTCTCGGGCTTGCCGTTGATTTCAGGGAAGGAAGGCTCGAAGACAATCTGGGTAGAGCCGCCGCCAAGGTCAAAGACAGCGGCCGTGGGGGTCTTCTCGGGGCCGCCAATCTTGCCCAGGAGGTAGTTGGTGGTAATCCAGGCGTAGACACCCTCGTCAGAACCGTCCATGATCACAACACCGTTGTCGTCCTTGGACACGACGGGGAAGGGGTAGGCGGTCTCCAGGTGCGAGCGGACAGAATCCAGGACATCCTGGGCAGCCTTGGCACCAGTCAGACGCAGACCGGCAGTGGCCTTGACGGCGACAGGAGTGCAAGACTTGAGAGCATCAGGCACCTTTTCCATGGCAATCTTCATGAGGGGGTCCAGACTCTTGGCAGCGGCAACAGGGTCCTCAGCCAAGGCCGACAGACCGGGCTTGACCTTTTCGAAAACCTCGCCCTCAAGCTCAGGGGTGTCACCACAGTTGTTGAACTTGTAGACGTGGATACGCGAGCCGGTGCTGCCAGCGTCAATCATCAGGACATACTGGACAATAGGCTTCTCCTTGGCGCTGGAGACAGTGCACTTGTCAGTACCGTAGGTCGAGTCGGAGGGAGTCTGGCCCTGGGGCTTGGTCGAGGGGGTCAGGGACGAGTCAGCGGCGGGCTTCTTGGCATCGGGCTTGGGAGCCTCGACATCGGGCTTGGGCGGCGCCTCGACAGCGGGATTGGGGGCGACAGGGGCGGCAGGGGGCGTCACGGGAGCGACGGTCTCGGGCTGCTTAGCAGGCGTGATGACTAGATGGAGGAGTGTGAGAATGTGTGAGCATGTGGGTGGAAGACACGAGCGGGCAAGTACAGAGTGCGAAACTGCTGGTATCCGGCACGGCACACGTAGTGGCTAACCTTTGTCGTTGGCGATTTCGGCACCCTGGGGAGACAGCCAGTAGAAGAACAGCACGACAAACAAGATCAAGGCGGTGGTCTTGATCCACCGGACTCGTTGTACTTGGGCCATGGCGACGGGAGAGACTGGGGTGGACGAGGACGGAGACGGGGATGAGGACGTGGCAGAGGAGTAGCGATGTGGCTTCTCGGGGCGATGATAGGCACCGGTGGTCGTCTTGGCCTTGGTAGGGGGAGTTCTCCTCATATGTGGAGAGGACGAACCAGGAGAAGCAACAACGCGGCTGCTATGCGGGAGGAGAGAAGTAGAGGCTCCAGACAGAGTGTGTGCGTGCAAAGTAAACAGGTAACAAGATGAACGAGCCAGCGAGCAGGAGAACAAAAAAACAAAAATCTGACCAGGGGTGGAAATTAGCGATGTGGGTGGCGGAAGGAAGCGGTCGCTGTAGCCGATAAGAGGGAGGGAGGGTTGGTTATCGGTATCGCGGTGTGTTTAGTGCAGAGGTTATAGTGAGAGGTTACAGTGCAGAGGTTATAGTGAGAGTCTATAGTGAGAGTTTATAGTAAGACACAAAATAGACCAAGGCATCCCTAGGACAAAGGGCTGTATCAAATGACGCGGTTTGCAGTTCAGAGACAGGCGGACGGGCAATTAATGCGCTGTAATAAGGGACTATGTCAATGCAAGCAGCAAGCAGAAAAAAGAGAAGCATGAACGGCTGCTAGCAACAAAGCATTGTGATACATATGGGCATAACCCGCTGTAAAGAAGCTTTGTTACAGGGGACATCAGGGCTTGTGATGGCCCTGGCCGGCAATTTCAGGGGCCAGACTAGGGAAGACAACTTGTGGGGTACTAGTCTGGATATTGACAGCTGCTGGCAGCTGCCAGGTACATTCCCTGATTTGATATCAAAATAGGCCTTCTCTCTGTTCCTCGTTGACTTGGACTATTTCATCAACATGATTTGTGTCTCTGGAGAGAGAAGTAGTGAGCGTTCTAGCAGGATATCCCTCGTACTGAATGGCGTGCACTGGATATTTGCTGGCTGGTTGGCGGGCTGGCTGAGCTTCAAGCCGTGACGTGACTGAAGATGTTTCGTTTGCATAGTGGCGTTGCTCGACTCCACGACCCCCCTGTGATTGGCGCGATAAGACCCCCGGCCTCTTATCAGCAACACCCCACTTTTGCGATACTGCGCAAAGCGGGCTGGCCAATCGCTGTCGCTTTCGGGGGCGGCTTGGCTTGTAGCTTAGCAGAAGCTCGCCCATGAGTTATTAGAGACTAGAGACTTGGCTGGGGAATGAGAGAAATGTAGCCTTGCTTCGCCTCTTCTTGCGTGCCTTTTGCTCTGTCTTTGCTCTGCCTCAACGACGTCCGCTTTATAACTTTGGCGGCTTGCTGCATTTCCCTTTTTGACTCTTTTTTTTTTTTCCACCCTCCAAAAACCCTCATCGTTGTGTTCAGTTGCAGTGCAACGGCTTTGTTTGCGTCCGCGGCCTTATAGATACATTAATTCTGCCTTTTTCTCTCTCCAGTCTAGCTCACGATGGCTCCGGTACGGTGAATTCCCGCTTGCGCGACTACAGCTGAGGCAAAGCTGTGCTCCGGCTGGCTGTGGCCGTGGCTTCGGCCTCGGCTTCGGCTTCGGCTTCGGCTCCGGCTCTGGCTTTGTCGCAAATCATCATCACGCTCGCCCCGTCGAATTGGTAGCTGACAAGTATCTCCCTCCGCATAGAAATCGAGCTCTGACGGCCATGATGCTGTCCATACTGGTGAGTGCTCTCCCTCCCGAAGTACATAGCTTCCATCTGGATCAAGACTGACCAGTGATGACGATGATGTCTTCTAGGCAAGATTTACTCGGTCTCCGGGTGCGTGCGATACCCCCCCCCCCTCAAAAGTCCCTCACGACCCCGCAGTCATCGCCATTTACCACGGCGTGCAGCACGAGCGAGCTATACACTAAAGAATACCCCAATGCCGTCTGCAAGTACTAACGTTGGTTGCTTCGTTGCGATAGTCCTGTCGTTGTCGCCGAGGACATGATCGGTGTCGCCATGTACGAGCTGGTATGTCCAAGCCTCGTCCCATCCCCTCCCAATCCAATTACTTGGCTAACCATCTGCCCGCTTCATTGCTGCGTTTAGGTCCGTGTCGGTAACGACAACCTGGTTGGTGAGGTCATTCGCATCAACGGCGACCAGGCCACTATTCAGGTGTACGAGGAAACCGGTACGTCCCTCTCCTTACCCCGAACCACACGCGCATCACGAACTACCCACTAAAACAACCAACAAACAAACAGCCGGTGTCATGGTCGGCGACCCCGTTGCCCGCTCCGGCAAGCCCCTCTCCGTTGAACTTGGTCCCGGTATGCTCGACAACATCTACGACGGTATCCAGCGTCCCCTCGAAAAGATCGCGCAAGTGTCTAAGAGCATCTACATCCCCCGTGGTATCTCCACTGCTGCCCTCGATCGCGAAAAGATGTGGGACTTCACCCCCGTCGCAAAGGTTGGCGACCAGATCTCTGGCGGTGATGTCTGGGGCACCGTGTACGAGAACTCCTTCATCTCCGTCCACAGGATTCTCCTGCCTCCTCGCGCCCGCGGTACCATCACCAAGATTGCCGACAAGGGCAGCTACACTGTCGCCGAGCCTATCCTGGAGCTAGAGTTTGACGGCGTCAAGACCGACTACCCCATGATGCAGACCTGGCCCGTCAGAGTGCCCCGTCCCAGCACCGAGAAGCTGTCTGCCGACAAGCCCTTCATTGTCGGCCAGCGTGTGCTGGACGCCCTCTACCCCTGTGTGCAGGGTGGCACTGTCGCCATTCCCGGTGCCTTTGGCTGCGGCAAGACCGTCATTTCGCAGTCCGTGTCCAAGTTCTCCAACAGTGATGTCATTGTCTACGTTGGTTGCGGCGAGCGCGGTAACGAGATGGCCGAAGTCTTGAAGGACTTCCCCGAACTGACCATCGAGGTTGACGGCCGCCGTGAGCCCATCATGAAGCGCACCACCCTGATTGCCAACACCTCCAACATGCCTGTGGCTGCCCGTGAAGCCTCCATTTACACCGGCATCACAGTCGCCGAGTACTTCCGTGACCAGGGCATGAACGTTGCCATGATGGCCGACTCTTCGTCGCGCTGGGCCGAGGCTCTTCGTGAGATTTCCGGTCGTCTGGGTGAAATGCCTGCTGACCAGGGTTTCCCCGCCTACCTGGGTGCCAAGCTGGCCTCGTTCTACGAGCGTGCTGGCAAGGTGACCACCCTGGGCTCTCCCGAGCGTGAAGGAAGTGTCAGCATTGTCGGAGCAGTCAGTCCCCCCGGTGGTGACTTTGCCGATCCCGTCACCACCTCGACCCTCGGTATCGTGCAGGTCTTCTGGGGTCTGGACAAGAAGCTGGCGCAACGCAAGCACTTCCCGTCCATCAACACGTCAGTGTCATACTCCAAGTACACCATGATTCTGGACAAGTGGTACGAAAAGGAACTGCCCGATTTCCCCAGACTACGCGACCGTATCAAGCAGCTGCTGTCCGACTCGGAAGAGCTGGACCAGGTCGTGCAGCTGGTTGGTAAGTCGGCTCTGTCCGACCCCGACAAGATCACACTGGACATTGCCGCCCTGATCAAGGAGGACTTTTTGCAGCAAAACGGCTACTCCGACTACGACCAGTTCTGCCCCCTGTGGAAGACGGAGTGGATGATGAAGCTGATGATTGGCTTCCACGACGAGGCCCAAAAGGCCGTTGCCCAGGGCCACCTGTGGTCCAAGGTGCGTGAGGCCACTGCCGACCAGCAGCTGGCTCTGCGCCAGCTCAAGTTCGAGGTGCCCACCGAGGGCGAGGACGCTATTTGCAAGAAGGTAAGACCAACAAAGAAAGAACAACCCTTTGGTCTCCATCCCATGGGCGCGGCTCCCTGTTTCTGCCGCCCCCCAAGTCGCCCGCAGAAACACGCTTACTAACAGTCGTTATAGTACGAGACCATCCACCAGCATATGCTGGAGAAGTTTGCTGCCGTCATGGACGAGTAAGCAGAACATGCCGGCTTGGCGTGTCGTTGATTGCTGATGATGATGGTGCTCTTGTCAAATTGGGTTGTCTTTTTTTTGCTGCTTGCATACTGTTTGTGCTTGATATCTTTTGCTGTGTTTTGTTTCTAGAGAAGGAAATCAACGGAATGCCTCTTAGCTCTCTTCTGTTGTCATCGTGAAACTCGCTGTTCAAGTCCATACCCTAACCCTACACATCCACCACACAGCAACTTCCAGTGAGGCAGCTATGTCAGGCTTAGCTACCGAGAAGTTAGGTTAATGCCTGATCCACGTCTCCAACATGTGTTAGGAGAGCGGCAGAGTATGACTTGTGTGGTGCAAGATCTACAAGTATGCGCACCATGATATCAAGATGGGGATGTTCCAGATAAGAGGCTTGGATAAGAAGTGAGAGACAGAGAGAGAAGAGGGGAGGGGCTGCAATAGCGTGCGTGCGTGCATGGATGAAGGATGCGGTGACTGCAGCTCGACAAGGAAGACGATCAAAGCAAGCCTTAGAGTGGCCCGTCTTATTTCACACCGTACATTTGAGTGGAGGAACGAACCAACGGACTAAAGCGCAAAGCAAGGCGAATGCATAGAGATATGTACATGGGAACTGAGGGGGGGGAGGGCACATGCATACAGCAACAGTCATAGTGAGCGGCCCCTTTGCTTCTCTGTCTCCCTGATGACTCCGTCTCCGCCTGCTTCTGTCACCTGCTTCCCCTCTTCTCCTGCTCAGATAGATACATGCCATGCCATGGGTAGCACGTACACCCACACCCACATATACAGCACGGCAGCTCACAATCAGCCTTGTCTTTGGTTAGTGATAAGACCACCAAACAAACCAGAGACAGGGCTTCCAAGCTGTAAGTTCTGACCGCCCTGGATGGGCAGCAACCCGGGGATTTCGACAGGCCGAGGAGTTGTCAAATCGTGTTTCATGGAGAGACGGAGCGCCATGAACCCCAGAGACACGTTTTGCTGTAGTATGTATGCCACGTCAATGTTTTACATGGGATTTACAGAGACAGAAAAGAAAGCCTCCCCAATAGCGCAAAGAGGAGCAGGCACAGGCAGGAAAAGCCACAATAAGGAAGCATAGAAAAGAGGCATCCAAGGCTCTTGGATTTGTCTGGAGGTTGGGCAGATATCAAAGACAAAAGCAAAGGCAAAGTAGAATAACAGAACCCAGCAATTACCAAGAACAGGATAAAAAGAAGGCCAGGGGAGAAGGAAAACTGGGGCAGAATAAAACCAAAAAGGAAGGGGCAACGAATCATAATAATGGAAAGAACAAAGAAAACAAACGGGAAAAAGAAAAAACAGATGAAAAAAAAGCCCTCTTGCCTTGTTTGCTGTCGAGTTTGTTAGGGAACGGCAGGAAGCTCTAAAATAAGCAGCTCGTGCCTTCCCATTACAAGCTCTCCTGCCTTTTTTTTTTTTTTCCTTTCCTGTCAAACATCTCTTGCTGCTGATTTTTGGAACGTCTCTTCATCTTGTCTACAAATTTTCTGTCTTGGAGTTTCCAATTGTTTGTCATTTGTTTTGTTTGCGTCTATTTGGGTTGACGAAATCGCGAGCCCCCCCCCCCCTTTCCTGGTTGTTTACTTCCCCGTCTTGCTTCCAAACAACCAAGGCTTGTCTTGTCATTTCCAACAAGCCGATCCTCCCCACCACCCGCAAGAAACAAAAAAAGACGCCGCTCCAAACACCCAACACGGCTTCCGCCATGGCCAGTGCTGCGCTATGGCAGCTCGTCGCTGACAAAAATCTCCGCCGGCAGGCCTGGCAAACTGCGGTGCGGCTCTCCGACAGCCCGCTGGTCAAGTGCATCCAGGCCGGCGACACGGTCGGCACGGTGCGCGAGACAATCCGCGAAATCAACCGCTTTGTGCCGTCGATGCAGGTGGTGGGCAAGTCCATGTGTGACAGCGCCCATCTGTTTAGCTACTTCAACGCCGCCGCCATGTCGGCCCAGGTCGGCTCCAACATGGTGCTGACGTACCAGGGCATCCAGGCCCTGCAGCTGATTGCCGAGAAGCTCGAGGGCATCTCGACCACGCTGGCCGCGCAGACGGCGCTTATGGCGCAAAAGGACTTTCCGCAGTACGTGTACGCCATGCTGCGCGAGCGCATTGGCCAGACCAGCGCCGACCCACACACCAGCCACTGGTTCTTTGTGTTCCACCCGGACAACGACTGGTACCCGCCCTTCTACCAGCTGCTGGAGAAGGACCCGCTGGGCCCGTCCTTCTGCGGCTACACCAATCAGATCGACACGTGCTTCCTGTTCATGCTGGCCGCGCGCCGGCTGGCGGAAAAGCGCGACCGCCACGCGCGCAGACGCCGCCACTCGCCGCTGCCTGTGCGCATCCACCTGCTGATCCCCGCCTACCAGCCTATCCTGGTGGCCGAGCCGCTGCGTATCCCCGACGAGATTGGCGACTTTGTCATGGAGGGCCGCATCCACAACAACAAGAACTTTGTCTGGTTCAACCTGCCCGACGAACAGCGCCACTACTGCGACGGCATCGGCCAGTGGCAGCCGCCATCGCCCGGGTTTTTCATGTGGGCATTTGGCCGGCTGGGCTTGGTCAGTACAGGCCCGAAGCTGGGCGAACGCCGCGTCATTGGCACCAGCCAGGACGGAGTCAAAGCGGCCCGTGTTGACGAGAAGGAAATTGGCGACGAGGAGCCCGAGGAGGACATCTCCTCCGTGGCAGCTACGGCCGGTGACTTGGTGGAGACTGGCAGCAGCGCCAGCAGCAGCAACAACCGTGGCAGTAGTCGCAAACGCATTGAAGAGGCGAAGAAAACTGCAATGCCACTGCACCAGCGGCAGTCCCAGAAGGAGCCCAGCCGGCGGTCAAGCCGGCGGACCGGCAGATCGTGACACAGCCGGAGATGTTGAATTTTACTAAACTCAGAGCGACGGCGTTTTGGATTGTGTTTTGTTTGTTTTTTATCCTTGATTGTTAGGCTGGAATGGGGCTTTTGTGTTTTTATTAGGGCTTTGTGTCCCTTGTGTTTTGTCCTTGTTCAGTAGTCTGCGGCGGTTGAGCCATTACCATGTACTATTTTACATAGCAGAAATGTTTATATCAGAACTAAAGACAACAACAGCCGCTGCCATTAGTCCCTTGTAACTCACAGAGTCACTTTTAGGCACGAGAGCGGCCATGTTTCCACTCACTTCTTTCTTCTCGCGATCCTGTGCTTCGCCTCAGACGTAGCCAAAGAAGCGTCTTTTGGTGGGCGGTGGTGGCTTGGGATTCGGCTTGTCGTCTGGGCCGATGTCTTGGCTGTCCGATGAGTTGTGGACATTCTTGAGTTTCTCGAGGAGATAGCTGCGCGGTGGAGAGCGTGTTAGTATATATCGGCAAAGGGGGATTCAACAGTTATATGGTAAAGTAATGGCAGGCTGGGCTTACTTAATGGCATGTCCGTGACTCTCTGTCATGGCCAAGTCGATGCGGGCCGTCTCGTCGCCGTGATCGTGTATATGCAGCTTGATGCGCTCCTGGCCTTGGTCGTCCTCGGCATCTTTCTCAACAAACCGACAGTCCTTGACGTTGCACGTCCAGGTGCCGTTCGGGCCGTTGGGCGCCGTTGTAGGCATGGGCTCCGATCTGATGACCAGATGTACGCGATTGCTAGGCGGGACATCATCGTCTTGGTCGCTGTCGGTGTCTGAGTCATCGGCGCCGTCCTCCTGTTGATCTTCATCGCGTCGAAACATGGCAAACTCGTCATAATCCGACGCATCGACCATCTCCAGGTCAGCATCAGCAGAGGTTGCTGCTGCATATGCGGCAGAATTCTTTTCCCAGGCCGCCACAGTGCTTTCACTTTCGTCGGTGTCCAATGTAGACCGTTTGTGGGGCCGCAACGAAGATGTTTTGCCTGCCGTTATCGACCGCGGCTCAATATATGGCCGCTTCTGGCCTCGTTGAGGCGGATTCTTATTTCGTTTGCGGATCTGCTTGATCATGGCTTCCAGGCTTGAATTTGCCTTCAACGGCCCTGTAAATGGAGGCGCCTCTTGTAGGTCAACCCAGAGCCTGGACTTCATCCACCAGTCCCTGAGTTGGGGATCAGAGTCCATAAGCGTAAAGAGGTCCTTGGCGATGTAAGCTACAAGCTCCCGTGCGCCAAGCCATGTTTTTGTGGAAAGGCCGTAGAAGGCGATGGTGTTGAGCGTCTTCAGTGTGATTCTGGTGATGTTCCGATCCTCTAACAAGTCGGGTAGCATGTCGTATACCATGCGGGCCGCCAAGCTTTCTGATCTTTGGGCTTGGTCACTGGAGGTTGTTGAAGGCATCTGGGTCGTCGTAGCGGTAGAAGGGGTGGAAGATGCCGTTCTTGTCGGGCGTGATCTGGAGACAACCTCTCTCTCCCACCCCGATTTCTCTTCTTTGATATCAGTCATGGCAGTCGGTGTCCGAGTGGACCGCATCGGGGTTTTGGAATGGGAGGCAGTCAAAGGCTTATTTGACGGGCTTGGTGCAGTTGCCGCTGGCGACATGGGGCGAGGGGAATCGGTGGCCAAGGGGGGCACAAATGCCTGGGAGGCAAGGACCGGGTCGTCAAGCCCATCGTCGTGGACGGATGTGACGTCAAGGTTCTTCTTTTCCCACGCCCTCGATGTCGGTACAAGGCCCTTGATGTACTTGGTGAAAGCCTTTCCCTCCCAAGCAAATGCGGTCTCGAACTTGAAGTGCGAGGCTAGGAAGGCAGCGTGCATCATGCAGCGCTCTTTGACCTCCTCGACGACACAGCCATCGCCAATCATGATGGCGTACTAGAGGCCCAGTCAGAAACGGCACCATTGCACGCAGGACAACACAACAAAACCACCTACCTTGAGGAAGACGTCATCGAGAGCCATCTCAACCGCACGTGCTTTGCCCTTCTTGCCGCTTCTTTGGGTGTCGATTGTGTGAGCTTCGTATACTCCCATGATGGAATAGTAGAGGGTAATCGCCTCTAGTGTGTGGTTGAACATGGCTCTGTAGCACGGAGCGGGGGATGCGATTCTAAAGAACCCGTAGTAGCTCTTTGCCCAGATGACCGGGCCGGACATGGGCTCGCCTTCATTGTCGCTGGCTTCGAAGCTATCCAGGCCGATGGACATGCTGGAGGCCTCGATTTCAATTTCCACGGGCCGAAAGGTCTTGGGATGAAGCACTGCATGAGAAGTTAGTAAACTGGCTATCTGCACATGCACACAGCAATGGACACGCGATAGACAGGAGACGGCTCGGCTACTCACACTGTGCGGCCTGGGCCTTATCGCTGGTGTCGCAGTACACCCGTCCCCGCACGACAAACGGGCCGGTCTCTTCGACGCGCAGCAGATTGCGCACAAAGCAGCGAGTCCTGTCCATGACTACGGCCTCGCGCAAATCAAACACTGGCCACTCGGCATCAGATACCTTGGTATTTGCGGGGCGGAAGACTTGGTTTTCGGGGATGAAGCGCGGCGGGGGTTCGACGGGCGGGACGAGGGACGCCCTGGAGGGGGCGCCGTGGCGTTTGGCGGGGGCCATGACGATGACGGGGGAGCGGGCAGACGGCACGGGGAGGACGGGGAGGACGGGGAGGGCGAGGAATTCAATAAGCACTGTGTGTATCTAGCCGATAGACCATCCGGTGCGGAATCAGCAGAAGCAGTGACGATTAATGAGCGCAGCCGATAAAAAAGAAGGACAATAATGTGTTGATAAAAATCAGACTCTGGGTGGCGAGTTTGGAGGGGTTGTTTGGAGGTTGAAGAAGCAAGGAAGACAAACAGAGTCGGTGGAAGCTTAGAGCTTTGGTGGGTGACGGGATCGGCGAGTAGCAGGTACCGCGCCTACTGTGCAGCTCTCCACTGCGCTGCATGTACCAGCTACCCGCCTCCCAAGATCCGCCTTCTTTACCTGCACGCCTTTGGCAATATGCTTTATCGATAAGAACTCTCCTTATCGATAAGCGGCCCCCCAGCCGATACTAGCAAAAATCCGGATCCTTCCATCATTTTTTTTCTCCCTGTATTTCTTTCAGTCTTCTTCTGCTGAGTGTCTTAACGTCTTAAACCTTCCGCAAATCGTCGAAAAACGCTTACTTCAAGTCTAAGCCTTCCTTTTTTTTTCCCTCTTCTTTACGGCGCATATACCGACTCACTGTTTTCCCGGGTCGCTTCTCGCTCTGCTATTGGCCTTGTCCGCTTGCCTGTGTAATCTTCCTCGGCTCAGTCTCTCTCCTCCCGGCCGACCCCCCATTTTATCCCGCCTTTTATCCCCAGCTGCCGCTTCCGCTCTGTATGAGATTTCAGCTGCCCGCCGTTTACAAGATGACGACCCAAAAGGTTGTTGAGGGCGTGTTCGGTATGTAAGCTGCCAGCTGCCAGCTGCCACCACCCAGGCGCATTGATCGAGTCATTCACCATGCAACGCATGTCTATCCAGCCAGTCCACCTGCTAACCCGCCCGCTTCCCTCCCAGGCATAAATAAGCCTCTGGGCATGAGCTCTGCACAGGTCATTCGCGATGCTCAGCAACAGCTCAACCCCTCCAAAATGTTTGCGCCCTGGATCCAGCAAGAAAAGGACAAGCGCGCTGCCGAGCCGTCAACCCAACAAAAGCGCCGTCGACATGCGAAACGGGAGATACAAGTCAAGATGGGCCACGGCGGCACTCTGGACCCTCTGGCCACCGGCGTGCTGATTTTGGGCGTGGGCAGCGGCACCAAGTCGCTGCAGTCGTTCCTCGAGTGCACCAAGACCTACGAAACCATTGTTCTCTTTGGCGCCAGCACCGACACCTACGACCGCTCAGGCCGCGTGCTAATGCGCAGACCGTACGAGCACATCACCAAGGACGCTGTGCTCAAGGCCATGGACGACTTCCGCGGCACCATCAAGCAGGTGCCGCCGCTGTACTCGGCCCTGAAGATGGAGGGAAAGCCCCTGTACGAGTATGCGCGCGAGGGCAAGCCCATCCCCCGCGAAATCCCCACGCGCGAGGTTAAAGTCGAGGAGCTGGAGCTGCTCGAGTACTACGAGCCGGGCTCCCACAAGTTCCGCTGGCCGCGCGAGCAGGCTGACGCCGCCGAGACCAAGCTTGCGCAGCAGGTCTGGAAGCTCGAGGGCGAAAACGACGCCTCGACTGCCGCCGCCGCCGCCGCCGATGCTGCTGCTGCTGCTGCGCAGGAGTCTGAGGCGTCTTCGGAAGAGGAGATCCGCGAGTCCGAGGCTCTTGCTGCCCATGAAGCCACTAAGCGTCGCTTCGAGGAGTCGGTGGATGAACTGGTGCGCGACTGCCCCAGCCGCAAGAAGCGCCGGCTTGAAAAGGCCGGCAAGTCGCAGGTGCCCATGATGAGCGGCGCCCTCAACGGCCATCCCGAGGCTGCTGTCGAGAAGATGCCAGAGACGAGCAAAAAGGACAAGAAGAGCATCCCCAACAACCAGAACAACGACCATCGCCGCGGCCACAACCTGGTCCCCGAAGTCGACGAATCGCTGCCGCCGCCGTGGGAGGGCAAGGGCCCGGCTGCTGCGCGCATCCGCATGACTGTCACGTCGGGCTTTTACGTGCGCAGCTTCTGCCACGATCTGGGAATCAAGCTGGGGTCCGTGGCGTTAATGTCAGAGCTGTGCCGGTCACGCCAGGGCGACTTCAAGCTGAACACCCCGTCAGTGCTCGAGTACACTGACCTGATGAAGGGAGAGGAGGTCTGGGCGCCCCAGATCGAGGCGATGCTGAGAGAGTGGGAGGAGAAGCACCCGTCTGGCCCCAAGATGGCCCCGGGTAGACATGGCCACCCCGAGGGCATCCAGAAGGAATCTAAGACGGAGGCTCCTGTGGCTATCCCCGCTGTCGCTGCTGCCGCTGCTACAGTGGCTTCAGTGGCTGCGGTAGCAGACGGGCCCGCTCCTAGCGCAGCCAAGAGAGTGATACAAGAAGACGAGAAGTCATGGAACGGCATTGAGGATTAAGCGCACGGGGGCTGCCGGGCTAGGTTGATTGGGCAGGGGTTATTGCATTTGCGTTTTCAAAAGAAACAAGTACGTCATTCGCGGTACAGTGTATATAGGAGTTACAGCTTTACTGCCATTCATGCTTTTGCCGACAAACACATAAGCATATGTTCCCTCTTGTTGCTGTCCTGGACTTTGGTGCTATCAAATGCTTCCGCTATGGGCGTGCTCTTGATCGTGTTTCTGTTGTTGTCCGGTCAACCCGGCATGCTCCATCACCAAACTCAGCAAACAATGGTTGGGATGAGGCCATGGATGAAGCCCAGACGAAACAGCAGCTTCTTTTTTATTCATTGTCACTGGTATATGTTTTGGTGCTGCTATCACCGTCAGCCTCTAGTTTGTTCACTGTTATTATTTACCATCGTCGTCAGCCCCTAGTCTGTACTCGATACATCCCCCTCAAAAGCAATGGCGGCTTCGGAATACGGTCGGTTTCTCTATCTCTTCGTCTATGACCGCGACGCTTTTACGAATTCCGGACCCGAGGAGCCATGGCGAATCGAAGACAGGTGGGTGCCAAAGACCGGGGCTTCCGTGTCCGTGTCCATATCCATGTCTCCCCGCCACACGCAAGTTCGTTTAGCTGACGCGTCCTGTCGCCTCGCCCAGATACTACTGGTCCCTCGTGACAGGGCCAAGTCCCCGAGACCTGACCAAGCTCGGCCGCCGATGGCTGGTCAAGAAAAGCAGCGCTCTCGAAGTCACGCACGGAGCCGCGGTCTAGAAGCGCGTGCACGAAGTGACCAAGATGGACGCGCACAACAGCCGGGCGCACATGCGCTTCGTCATCGGCGAGATTGCCGATCTGGAGGCGCTCGAGACCATCTGGGACATGACGTCGACGGCCAATATTGGCAAGACAGGCCATGCTATCGCGGACTGGGTAGGGGCGGCGTGGGAGCAGGTGGCGGGCAACCATGACATCTTTCGCGAGGTGCTGAGCTGCTCGTGGGACCTACTAATGCTAACGTCTCTAATGATCCTGGAGGAGAGAAGAGCCGGAGGCTTCTTTGACTGCGAGGGCAAGTGGAGAAAGTACAATGACATTATCTTGACGTGGGACTATCTGAAAGGCCATTGGACTGAGAGTCTGGGGGCGGAGAGTCAGGGGACGCAGAAAGACGAGACAGGTCCATAGCAATAGCGGCAGCAGATATTGTCTCGAGTCAACAAGACTATAAGCTAAGCCCTTAATATGTCGTTGGCCAGCCGGAATAGTTGTCATCCGCTATCATAAGAGCAGTATAAGTACACGGAAGCTTAATGATCCTCCGGCTCCAAAGCTCGCGTTACACGAATCAACCACAGGCCATGGGATTTCTAGCAAAGATCACATGAGCAGAAAAAACAAGCAAGAGCCTGTTTTCCTGAAATCAAGATCTGATATCCACAGACAGCAACTACTCGACAAACAATAAGGCAGCAACAAGCACTTTGTTGGGGTTAACAAAACCAACAAACAGGCAAACCCAATACAAACCCCCAATCTCGGCTAAAAAGCAGTCGCCCACCAGCCTTCTCCTTTTCGCCCAACCCAGCCCTTTTTGCTGCAGCCAGCCAATCAACAGTCTCTGCAGGTCTGTAGGTAGGCCCACTAGTAATTCTGCCGGCCCCACCCACAGCTCACCGCCTGCAGAACTCACTCTATAAAAGGGCCGTGTGGCCGCCGTCTCTTTTAGTAATTTTCTTTCCTTTCTTCTTCAGCTCTCTTTGCCTTTTGGCTAAGATCAAGTGTAGTATCTGTTCTTTTCAGTTTAATCTCTGAAATGGTTCCCTGGAACCTAATCGTGATTATACTTATTTTTGGCTTTCGGACTTTGGCCGCTGTGCTTGCACATGTCGTCGTCCATAGTGTCCCTGGTATTACACTGCCTCCAGGAGACGCGAACTTTCTTTTTTTCATTGTTGCACGGGCTTGTCTTGGGCTGCGAGGAAAGAATAGTGGGAGAGGAGCGAGTTTATTGTTGTGTTGATGCGGGGCTGTGTGGTGGTATGCTGGCTTGTGATTGGTTGCTGTTCGCATTTCAAAGGAGGGCTGATCGGTAACAGTCGCTATGATGTCAAGAGGAGACACAGAAAGAAGGCCCTTTTAAACTGCGTACCTTTTGCCTAAACGCTGTGGCTATGGCTGTGCTATGCTCCAACATGAAACAGCCGCTTGCACCGGCAGTGCCCACCCCGCCCACCGTCGATACAGGATCGGTGATCACAATATAAGAGGAAGAAGAGTTGGAGGAGTTCGTTATTAAGAGTAGATGCCATGCATAGTCTATAGTAATGAGTGGTGGTAGCAGCAGCAGCATTATGAGCTCTGGTGAGTGACAGCAGGGAAGGGACAAAGGAAAATCTAAAGAAAGAAAAAAAAGGCTTTGTAGAAACAGCCAGTAATGGGTATCAAATCAAACACAAACACCAGTAAGAGCAAACAAACACAGCGGTCAGAAAACGCACTGCAAACAACCCGTTCGCACCGTAACGCCGCCACCCCAAATGAACACATAAAAAAGTACACAGATTAGATCGCCTGTCTCTCATGCGAGACTGGGGGAAGCTGCGGGCGAAGCAGGAGAAGAAGTGGCCTCCTCGGTATTCAGCAGCATATTGACGCGGTGGATCTGGTCCATGGCGCCCTCGAGTCGCTGCAGCCGCAGTCGCTTGTCGGCATCGCGGCGCTCTAGCACTGCGACTCTCTGCTCGAGCTTGGCGCGGGTTCTGCGTTCGGATGCCACCATTTCGTTGGCTTGTTCAAAGAGGGCCACGGAAAGCTCCTCAACCTCTTTGCTGGTGGCCACGAGCCGGCCCTCGGCCTTGGCACGCAGGTTCTGTTCTCTGTTGAGGGCGGCCATCAGGTCATCGACGCCCTTGGCAGACGGAGGCGGGCTGGGAAGCGGCGGGTGGGAGGACGAGGACGAGGCTGATAGCGGGGAAGCAGAAAGGCGCATGTTGGGGGTGCTCTTGCGGGAGAGCAGCGAGGTGAAGCGAGAAGCATTGAAGCCCCACGAGGAGGAAGACGAGGTGGTGGGACGAGACGGGCTCGGAGACGGCGGAGGCTCGGCGACGTAGCGAGGCGAGGAAGCAGAAGGCGGCGGCGTGAGCAGGTAGTCGTTGGAGTATTGCTTTTGGTGGGTGTAGTTGAGCGTCGAGGCGGATGAGGAGGAGGTTGAGGTTGATAGCTTTTGCTGGTGAAAGTACGGCGAGTGCGGCGGGGAGTCGGGCAGGCAGCCGCTGTTGACCGAGGTGCGGTCGAGTTGGCTCTGAAGACTGCGCACGCGATTTTCCAGCTCGGCAATGCGGCGCTGGGCTTCGATGAGTGCCACCTGGGCATCTGAAGCGGCAGAAATATCGATATGGTGTTCGAGTTTAGCGCCGCAGTTGGAGCAGCAGGTAGCGGATGCTGGCAGAGGCAGGGGGAGAAGCACCGGGGGTGCAGCGAGGGTGGTAGGTGAGGCGGCCATTGTTCCGGGATCTTTTTTGAAAGACTTTCTGGCTCGGGAAGAGAAGCGGGAAAATGAGAATCAAGAAGAGAGGAAAAAAGTCGTTAAAGAAAATGAACGGCGAGCCCTCAGGTTATCAGCAGCGCAAAATCGCGGTCAGTCGCGATATTACGATAATGTATTGGGACTGATTGAATGGTGGGGTCCGTGGTACAGAGCACGGGACAGCACGGAAATCGAGCGAACAAATAGAAAGCGAGAACGCGACACGGAAAAAAAGACGGAAGAAAGGCGGATGGACGTCGAATAAAAGAGGATGAAAGAGAATTAAGAAAAGAAGAATTAAAAAGAAAAGGAAAAGAAAAGAATTAGTGAAGCAAACGAAGAATGACAAAGAAATTAACAAAACGAGCAACTACTCAAAGATCAAAGCAAACAAAGAACTTTTGGCTCAGTTCCAGTTGGCCCGCTAAAAATCTCAACACGGCTTGGAATGCTGGAAACTTCTCTTTCGTTCCTGGTTCCTGCTTGCTTGGTGGAGGGAGGAAGGTACAGAAAGAAAGAAAGAAAGAAAGAAAAAGAGGCAAGAGCGGGTGAGGAAGCAAGCATCGGATTCTACGTCAAACATGGCAGTTACTTATGTATTCTGCCCGTCCCTTCCCTTCCCTTTGTTTTTTCTGTCCCTTCCACCGTCTTCTTCTGCCTGGGGGTGGGGTGAATGTTTCTACTGCCGCCGGAACTGCAATTGCCGGTACATGACACACGGACACACACGGCCAGATTTGCATTACAAAGAGTCCCCCCGGATCAGAGGCGGCGTGCCCAGAAACAATGGCTGTCTATATGTGGTAGTGGGTGTTTTATGTTGCATGCTGGTCTGCATGTACATGTGCGTGCAAGGCTATTTTTGTCCGTCGCCTGCATGCAGTTGTTTCGGGCTTAAATACATGCAAAAAAGAAAAAAAGCCATGACCACCTGACACGAACACACCACGAGAAGGGAAAGAAGTCTACGAGGAGAGGAAGGTGGTATCCGGGTCTAGGGTTCTTTCTTCTTCTTGCTGTGTACCTTCTGTTCCGGCTCTGTAGTTCTTTCTTCTTAGTATGTACATTCTATTTGACCAAACACCCCACCTTCCTCAACCCAGCCAGCTCATTCGTCCAATCAACTGATGTCATCTCTTCTCTCGTCTTGTTCTCTCCCCACCAAGTGACCTCACATCACGTCTCTTGTTTATGTCTTGTTTGGCTTAGCGCTGCAACAACAAACAATTTCCTGTGTTCTGTAGTGTAGCTTAAAATTAGCGTTGCCTCTGTAGTCTCTGATCTACGCGCTTTAGCCTCTTCCTTTACAAGCATCGCGACAGCTTGCTTCTCTTGCTCTGGTGAAGATCAGGGTGAAGATCAGCTCCAGCTCCAGGGTCTAGGGCTCTGCTGGCTGCTGTTGGTAACCCTAAGACATGTATAAATCACTCAGGATGTGGGGGAACCTGAATCTATAAAAAAACCTCAATTCGAGGTTCACAGCTCACGTTGACGATGCAGAATTTAAAACCCTGTCATACTAGCAGCCCCCTATAATTGGTGATGTGGATAGCCGTATGAAATCTACGAGTCTATCCACGTATGTGCTCGCTGCTAGCACCACCGGCGGACCCCTCAGCCAAGTCTGTGCTCATGTACAGAAAAAAAATAAGAGAAGCAAGCGAGCACTGATCTGATACGATCCTGTCAAGACCTTTTTTTTCTCGCTTTCTATAAAAAATGACATGGCAGAATTGCCGTATAGCGCTGCTTGCCAGCTGGTCCAGTATAACGCCGTTGTCTTGTTCGTCCCTTGGGCGCAATGTATGGAACACAGGCCTGCAAGCCCAACAGCCCACAGCCATGGGCATCCTATTCATTGCCTTGGCCTCCAAAGCCAAGTCCTCCCTTCCCACTTCAATTTCAAGTCGCAAATGAATAGTGTGTCTGCAGTCACTAATCCCACGAGCCCACGAGCCACAGCTCTCCCTTTTGCTATTCCAAGCCTCGTGTGTATGTTGTCATGTGCTGTACAACAGGCCAACCAACAGAACAGCGGACAGAGCGAGCGTCATACACTCCCTCCCTTTACACCACGCAATCAATAGCCTAAATATAGCCAGCCATAAGCTTAATTGCGTCGACGCACAGAACTTGGTTGCATTGCCTGCATCGCATCGTCATACCCTCACAAAGCAAAAAAGCGTCTGGCCAATGTTGCCTTCAAGGGCGTCGTCGTTGTGTTCCTGTCCGTCATGAACTCGCCTGGCTGGCTCAGAACGGCTTGGCCACCTTGCGCAGCTCGCTAATGCCGGTTTCGGGATCGCGGTATTCTTTCCAGCTGATGGGAACCATGTCGTTGCCTGCGTCGCTGGTGGCCATGATGACACCAAGCTCGTTTGAGGCTGTCGAAAGGTAGTAATTCGCCTGGTCTCCCAGAGAAATCTATCGCCACCGCGCTGTTAGCCACAGTGTTCCATCCACATATAATCATGACATGACGTAACGGCTGCCATTCCTCCAAACACACAACAGCTTTTCTCTCTCGACACAACTTACCACTTGTGCGCGCACCACATCGCCCGGCTTGAACGACTCGTGGATCTTGACCTTGTCCTTCTCCGTGGCCCGCACGTCGTGCGAGCGAATCACGCCCTGCCACTCTGTCTGCAGCACCGAGTTCTGCACCTGCTGGATCGACACAATGGCCTGCTTGGGCATCAGCCGGATCACACGGCACAGCACCGTGTTGCCCACCTCCGGCAAGAGGTCCTGCCGCCGCGCGTGGCGGTACACTGCGATGGTCGGGTACTCGTGCGGCTGCGCCAGCACGCTGAGCTTGGTGAGGCGCTTGACGAGGCCCTGTGATTTGGTGGGTTGCTGGACGGTTACGTGGCCGAGCACTGAGGCCATGATGTTGCCGTTGTGTACGTATGTGCCGGGGCCGGGGTTGTAGTGTGATACAGGGCCAAGCTGAGTGCCTGGCATGGCGGTTTCGGGAACAGTCGACATTGTGAGGCGGGGGAGGAGGAGGAGGGGAGGAGGAGCGGCGGCGGGCAGTGGAGTAGCGGCGGCGTCGGATCTGAAAAAAAAAAGAAACCACGCGATATCGGTTCCGTGGTGGTAGAAACAAGATGATGCGAAAAAAGGCGTAAGTGGTAGAATAAGGTCCGGGTGTGATGCTGTCGGCGGCGGTTGGGTTGCAGCTTTTTGCAGCTCATTTGCCCATCAAGCTAAAGACAGCCATGAACTTTTTCTTTATCGCGGCTAAACCCTTATCTAATCAGGGCGTCCATCGCGGCTATCTAACCAGGTACACGCCGCGCGTCTAATTAGCAAGGGCGCCCATTGGCAATTGACAAGTGCCAGGCGCGAAGATTTCAGGCGGTGAGTCGCGGCAGAATTCAGCCTTGGGGGAGAGCCTCGCTCTGGGGTTCACGGCCAAGCCCTGCTTGTGATAGTCTGTCTGTCTGTCTGTCCTCTTGGGCTCCTTCTTTTTCCTCTGCATCCACACGCGCATGTTCCTAACTGTCGTGTGACTGTTCGCATCCAATCCCGCCCGCGCTGTTGATATCTGGTCTCTGCACTTGTCTAATCCACCCCGTCGCTTCGTTTACAATGGCCTCCAAGAAGTCATCTGCCTCGAAGGCTTCTGCCTTCAAGGGCCCCGGAATCGGCGGCCTGCTTGCCATGCTGGCCATCTTTCTTGGGTTCCTGTCTCCTCTGTACTACCTGCTGGACGCCAACCTGGAAAAGTTCTACGTCTTCTCCCCTGATAGCCTGCACGCTGTGGCCAAGGCTGGCGTTGAGAAGCATGGAAACGACACCCGTGCGATTGTCGACTACATTGTTGCCGAGCTGCGTGCCGATGATAAGGTCGCCCCTTTTATCAGCCAGAGCGAAGAGTGGTTCTTCAACAATGCCGGCGGTGCCATGGGCGGCATGTACGTGATTCATGCCAGTAAGTTGACAATGCAAACCCCACGTTACATACATACGCAGGAGACGGAAGACTGACAAGTGGCCTCCCTTTCTTTTGCAGGCATCACCGAGTACTTGATTATCTTCGGAACCACCATCGGCACCGAGGGCCACACTGGCCGCCACACGGCCGACGACTACTTCAATATTCTCACGGGCAAGCAGGAGGCCTACGTCGCCGGCGACTTTGTCCCCGAAGTGTATGAGCCGGGCAGCGTGCACCACCTGCGCCGCGGCACGGTCAAGCAGTACAAGATGCCGGCGAACTGCTTCGCGCTCGAGTATGCGCGTGGCTGGATCCCGCCCATGCTGTTCTTTGGCTTTGCCGATGGCCTGTCGTCGACACTGGACCTGCCCACTCTGTGGACCACGACGTGGGTTACCGGCCGTGAGACTGTTGCAAACCTGATGAAGCTCAAGTTCTAAGCGGACTGCTTCTTAGGCTCTTTGCTCGCCTCGGTGCCAACGATTGGACATGTACGTGTGGACATATAATACTGTCTGGGATTACAGATAGATGGGGCGTGATTGGCTCGTGGTTAAACTACTGGAAGCCAGGCCCAGGCCGCCTAACTTCTGGAGAACATGCGACACATGCGCCGGTAACATAATAATATCACATAATGAACTCTGGATGAGGCTTGCTCGCGTGCCGTCCTACTTACACACACAAACATCTCACCTTCCTGTTTCCGCCTAGCGAGTGCAACAGAACCGCACTATTTCCGAGGCGGCACACAATACACAATAACCGGCACCAAAAGGAAATGAGCAGCTTTGCATCGGGATTCGCCAGGATCCAATGTTGTCTTTGGCGCAAGAATCATGGGATTTTTGTTTGGTGTTTTTGCCTGGTGTGAATTAGCTGGCCCGGGCTGTGCCAGCTTGCTGTCACCCGGGTGCCAATTCCCACAGGGCCTGCCCTCTTCTTCAGGGGCTTCTTACTCCGACGGATCCCCGCAAAGTCCCCGGCAGCGCAAAAGCTAGGCCTTAATCTTCTTCGCTGACTTTGCCTTGCAGTTCTTTTTTTTCTCCTCCTGTTACTGTTCTTTTATTTGCCGCTCTGCTGCTTTAGAGAGAATGCAGCCGTACCACTGGAAGAAGCCACACATGACGTCATATACAGACAGCCACAGCCACAGCCACGGCCACGGCCACGGCCAGAAGCCGCGATAAGACCACACGAACGCCATGGTGTGATTGTACGGCTGCGCGGTGCTGGCGGCCTTCCTAAAGAGGCACGAGATACGCCCAGCGGTGCATCGAGTGCGACAAAGGCTGGCAACGTTAGACGATATAACCGCGACCCTTTGTATCCTGGAGCAGGGAAGCCCACCAGCACCAAACATGGCATGGCAGTGGAACTTTTGACAGGCTAAAGCCCAGATAAACATGGCCAGCCAGCAGCTGCAGGACCTGTGGGCGCCTAGTGTATTGTGGTGCTGATCCTTTATGCTGTGGGTTGCTATTTGATACTGCTCCGAGACCTCTGGGCTGCCTGCAGAGGGCTTGACAGACCCGGATCTGTTCTTCTCCCTCTCCCTCTCCTCCGGCAGTGACACTAACAAAGATTTCACAATCTAGTGCCGAAGGAGTGAGACAGCAGATAAAAAAAACTGCCAGAATCCCAAGTCAAGTTTCACAAGTACCAAGCAATATGTCAGATTCAACGTTGCAGACTCAACAAAGGAACCCGCGAGTATATCTTCCCTAGCTTTGCTTCTTTGGGTAATGCCGAGGCGGCGTACAGGGATGCTCGTGAGCCGCTAGACAGAGATAGAAGCAAAAAAAAAAAAGCCAGAAGCCTAGCGTACAGCCGACGAGCTAGTCTTCTCTAGGAACGCCTTCCTTAGCCTAGTGGCTAACCACAAGCCATAGAAGAGTGCCTTCAACGGGGGGCCATATGAGGGCTGGGAAGAGACAAGACGAAATGAAGGAGGCAATATCTAGAACGGAACCTCCTCGCTTTTCGCTTGCGACAAGACATGCTTCTTGTTCGATCGGGAGGTGGGTGGCCACCGCAGGCCTAGGAAGAGGGACCCGACTAAAGTAGTGTGGTAACAGAAACCCGACAGGACACTAGATAACAAGGAGTCCATATAATTGCTGCTGTGTTCCCACCCTCGTATTCCCTTCCTCTCTCCTCCACTTCGTGCCCTAGCAGCGGAAGAAGAAGAAGAAAAAAGAAACGGACACTTTCTGTCCGCCCCCCCTCTTCTCGCACACTCGTCTCCTCTCCACCCCTCCTCACTACCCACCATGCCTACCGGCGACGCTATCGACAACGCCGTGGTCATGGCCGACCTGCACGCAGCCGAGCACGATGTTGCCGAGACTGTCTCCAACGAGAAAAAGGACCTGCAGGTGCTGTCGGTCAAGGCCCCCGTCTACGACGACTCGCCGACCGAGGCCGAGATGGCCACGCTGCGCCGTGTATCCGACAAGGTGTCTTTCTCGCTGTTCACCATTGCCATTGTCGAGGCCTGCGAGCGCTTCTCCTACTACGGAACCGTGATTCTCTGTAAGTGAAGAGCAAGAAAGAAAGAACAAGCAGACAAGCAAAAGCAAAAGCAAGGCCACCTGATTTATGCCACGGCCCGCCACCTGCTATCCGTCTGTGCCCCCTGCTAACCGCCGTTGCTTCGCTCCTCAGTCACCAACTTCATCCAGCAGCCTCTGCCTCCGGGCTCCAACACTGGTGCCAGCGGCAAGGACGGCCAGCCCGGTGCCCTCGGCATGTCCCAGCGTGCGGCGACCGGCATCACCACCTTCAACCAGTTCTGGCAGTACACTATGCCGCTGTTTGGCTCGTGGGTTGCTGACAAGTACTGGGGTCGTTACAAGACGATTTCGGTGGCCCTTGGTATTGACCTGATTGGCCATCTTATCCTGGTGAGTTGACTACCCGGTTACACAAGCGCAAATGCACTGTTACACAGAGACACAGAGTAACACACGGTTACACCACACACTACGTACCCTGTCGCTAACACCAGCCCTCCCTCCAGGTCGTCGCTGCCCTGCCCCCCGTCATTACTAAGCCTAATAGCTCGCTCGCCGCCCTGATTGTTGCCATCATCACCATCGGCTTCGGCACTGGTGGCTTCAAGCCCAACATCTCGCCGCTGATCGTCGAGCAGCTGCCGAACCAGCACATGCGCGTGGAGACGACCAAGACCGGCGAGCGGGTGATTGTCGACCCGGCCCTGACGGTCGAGCACGTGTACAACTGGTTCTACATGTTCATCAACGTGGGCGCGCTGCTAGGGCAGATCTCCATGTCGTTCGCCGAGAAGTACGTGGGCTTCTGGCTGGCGTTTCTGCTGCCGACCATCATGCTGTCGCTGTGCCCGATGGTGATGCTGTGGGGCCGCAAGCGCTACGTGCGGCGCGAGCCCGAGGGCTCGGTGCTGGGCCCGGCCGTCAAGACGTTTCTGCTGGCGCAAAAGGGCCGCTGGTCGCTGAACCCCATGGCCACGTGGCGCAACATGCAAGACGGCACGTTCTGGGACAAGGTCAAGCCCAGCGCCTTTGCGCCCGGCACCAAGCCGCAGTGGATGACGTTTGACGACGCCTGGGTCGACGAGCTGCGCCGCGGCTTCTCGGCATGCTCCGTCTTCTGCTGGTACCCAATCTACTGGCTGACGTACAACCAGCTCAACAACAACCTGGTGTCGCAGGCCGCCACGCTGCAGCTCAACGGCCTGCCCAACGAGATCGTGTCCAACCTGGATCCGCTGGCCCTCATCATCTTCATCCCCATCTGCGACTTCTTCGTGTACCCGGCCCTGCGCCGTTGGAAGATCCGCTTCACGCCCATCCGCAAGATCTTTGCCGGCTTCATGGCCGGCTCGCTGGCAATGGTGTACTCGTGCGTGCTGCAGTACTACATCTACAGACAGAGCGACTGCGGCCGCTACCCCTCGACGTGTGACACCAAGCCCAACATCACCGTGTGGGCCCAGTCCGGCGCGTACATCCTGATTGCCCTGTCCGAGATCTTCGCCTCCATCACGTCGCTGGAATATGCCTACTCCAAGGCGCCGGCGAACATGCGATCCATGGTGCAGGCCGTGGCACTGTTCATGAGCGCCATCTCGGCAGCCATTGGCCAGGCGTGGGTGTCCCTGTCCGAAGACCCGCTGCTGGTCTGGAACTACGGCTCGGTCGGCGTGGTGTCGTTCATTGCTGGCATCCTGTTCTGGATCCAGTTCCGCCACCTCGATGACCAGGAGGACGAGCTGAACCAGCTGGCTGCCGGTAACATGAATGCCAACAAGCAGCCTGTAGCAGTGGCTGAGGCCGAGAAGGACAAGGTTGAGGCTTAAGGGTGGTTGGTGTTGTATGGAGAGTAATGGAAAAAATGGAGCTGGGCTCTATGTCGAGTGATACCTGTATAATAATATACCATAAGAGAAATGCCTTTACACAAAGCGTAAGTGACTCGTGTGTGTGTGTCGTGGGAAGCAAGTCGTCGGGAGTCGATGGTTACACGAGAGGGAGACATGCCAAGGGTTAGGGTCTCACGGCACCTCGACATCTACAGCATGACATCACCAGATTGTAGTTCTAAAATAAAAGAGTCGTTTCGTCGTTGAGCTGTAGGCGAATAGAAATAAAGTACATGAATAGAGGTGACATGAAGAGAGGAGGAGAAAAAGCAGAAAGCAGAGTTTTTTTTCACGACATGGAACTTGTCGAGAAACATAGATAAGATAAAAGGAAAAAAGGGAAAAGAAAAAAGAAAAAAAGAAATAAACGAAGAATGAACGGGAGGAGGAAAAAGAAAACAAAAAAAAAACGATGAGCATCGCAAAGCTCTCGGGTTTTCCTCGTCCCCAAGAAAAAAAAAAGGAAAAAGAAAATATTCCACAAAACAAACTTTTTTGCTTTTCGTTGTTTACCGGTGACCGACCGGCGCCTTTGTTAAAATCCCGCTTGGTTTAAATAAAAGAAGAAAAAAAAGAGAAAGACAGAATGGAAAGCAATGATAGAGACCAAAAAGAAAAAGAAAAAGAAAACGTCCGGAAAATAGGAACCCCCAGATGCACGACTCCAGAACAGCAAAAGAAAAGAGAGAGAGAGAGAGAGAGAGAGAGAGAGAGAGAGAGAGAGAGAGAGAGAGAGTCAAATCGTGAGGGCGATGGCCAGGGTGACGGGGAGGCCAGGGGAAACACCCACCAATCCTAGGTCAGTGCAGCGGCAAGCGACCGAATGCGACAGCAAACAGAAGCAAACAAACCTTCAATAGACATCGAGAAAAAAAAAGAAGAGCATGCATGAATGGGGCTTGAAAAAAAAAAAGCCAAAGATACTGACTTAGCTGGGCCGGCTCCAACCCAACCAACACCACCACCACATCACCACCAACGACATGGCATTGCTTTTTTGCTCAGGTGCTTTGGCGAGCTGCACGGCTTTTTGATTTTCTGCAAGACGTGTTAACCCCAAAAGCAAAGAAGGAAAAAAAGGAAGCAAAAAAAAGAATGGAGCCGTGGCAATGTGGCCGGAAATATCACAGCCAAAGATGCAGGTTTTCCCTCTTGACGTAACCCCAAGTAAAACCCAGTCACCGACCTGGTACCGGCGCTGCTGAATTCGCTGTCAGCTTGGAAAGAAGCAGGAAAAAAAAGACAAGGTCAAGGACAACGCCAGGCCAGCTTACACAACGTCTGCGTCATCGGCCGCCTCTTTCACGTTGTTTTTCACATTATTTTTTTCCGCCCAGCCAAAATGCCTCAAGTTCTAAGTCAATGACATAATCTAGCAGAGATGGCGAGAAAAAAAAAAGGCAAAAAAAAAAAAGGAAACAAATTGCCCAAAAACTTATCAAGTCCGGCCAAGCTTGACATTCTCCATGTAAGACGGCGTGGGGTCGTCAGTCAGTTAGGGAAAGAGCGAATGAAGCAAGCAAGAAAGGAAAGTAGCAGGGCTAAAAAAAGAACAGAACAGCAGAAAAGCAGCAACTTCCCCCGTTTCGCGCAGCTGTTCCCCAAAGCAAAAAGCAAAACCAAATCAAAGTTTGTAGCAACTGCCTGAATGAAATAAAACTCAGATGAAAGCAAACAGATCGAGGGGGTTCCTTCTCGAGTCAGTTTTGCAGGAAGGAAGCAGTTACCCATTTTCTTTTCGATGGCTCGTTCGTTCTTGCCCTGTTAGGTTAATGACGACAGACGACAGACCACGGGCCGGGCTTTACTTGCGGCTACACTTGGACTGCGTTTGTGTGTATTTGGGAGGTGCAAAAAAGAAAGAAGTGAGGCTAGCAATAAGTGAAGCTGGAAAGCAACACAGAATAGAGCCTTCCAGGAACCATCACGCCCCGCTCCCACATCACACAGGACTCTTCTCCTCGTCGTCGACACCTTCAGGCGACTCCCCCCATGCCTCTCTCCAACTTCCCACCCCCGGCGTGCGTGTACTTCATGATTCACTCAGAAACAGCTAGTCACTTCTTTCCCTCAATTTCTACAGAGATCATTTAGGCTTAGCCCGCCTTACTGTGAGCATCAAAAGCCGGCGGGGAGGCCCTTGTTGCTGAAAGCGTGCATGTCGTGTTCCAGCTGCCAGTAAGAGAGAGAGCGAGCGAGAGCGAGAGCAACAGAGGAGGGACGGTCGCCGCCTGTGGGTGGTCCTACGGTCCCTCCCTCCCTCTCCTGGCCTCCCCCAGCCTCGCTCTTCTTGCGGCCTTCGTTTTGCTTTGGGTTGCTTGGTTCTTCCCTTGAATAGGTTGGAAACGAACGAGTGAGGGAGCGGAGTGACGACAAGGCCAGGAGGAAGCAGACCGAAAGGGCAAAAAAAAGAAAAGAAAAAGAATATCCCTTTATTTAATTTATTTCTTTTATTTCTTTTTTTTCTTTTTTTCTCTTAGCTTCCTCCTGCTAGTCGTCCCCGATGCTCAACGTCAAGCTCAGGCTTCCAAGGCAAATCCACAGCTCTATTCATTTAGCCTCTGCTCTAGAGAAGTCTAGTATAAGCTGATTTCCCTATTTAATGCCGAGTGTCCTCCCCTCTCCGGACTATCAAATTCCCTCTCTTTTCTTTTCTTACCCACCACCGAATTCTTCAGTGTAATTTGACAAGCTTTCTTCTTCTTTCTTCTAATTCTTTATTAATTATCTTATTTGTGAGTACTGCGTTGTTGCGTCCCTTGCCTTGAGGCCATTGTCCACTGCCGTCTTGGTGGCGGCCTTGGTGCTTGTGTCTTTCTCCCTCTCGTCACACTCTTGTCTCCCCGCCGCTTCAGCCTGCCTCGGCCTGCTTGTGCGGTGCTGTGCGGTGCTGTGCTGTGCTGTGCCTCTGCTGGTGTGTGAGGTGATCGTCGGCCCAACCTGATCTCACGTCTCCCTCTCCTGTTGTCCCTTGCTCGGGACGCCATGTCTGCATCTGCTGTGCCGGCCCACACCCACACTGCCCACGCCACCTCATTTCATCTGTCCCAACCTGCCCTGTCGTGCTTGTGCTCCGCGATGCATGTCTTGCACTTCTCTGCGCTGCTTCGAGTCTGAATTCTGTTGTGCGCCGGCGGCAGTCGACGCCAGAATCTCGCAGTGGCGAGCCGGGCTGGGCGGCCTGTGATTGGCCCGAGAGCAGACACGCATAGAGACACGCATGGAGACAAAAGCCGCCAGCTTCCCGCTGTTTTCCGTTCCCTTGGCCTCTCGTCTTTTACCTGCCATGACCTCTTGCTAACCGTCGTTTTCTTCCAGACTTTTTATTTCTTCTCCCCCCTTAATTACATCCAAAATGAAGTCTTTCACCACCACCGTCCTGGCCGCCACCCTGGTCGCCACCTCTGTTGCCCAGAGTGTGCCTGCTTGTGGTGTAAGTACAGTCCCTTCCTAGAGGACCTCCTAGGGGACCTCCTAGGGCACCCCCTCGGTCTCCTCCCCCGCAGACACTCAGCTAACACTTCGCAGACCAACTGCCTGAACAACATGCTGGCTCTGGCCCCCAGCCTGGGCTGCTCGGCCACTGACACCGCCTGCCTGTGCCGCAACACCAACTTCATCTACGGCATCCGCGACTGCTCCAACGAGTCCTGCAGCGGCTCTGAGGAGGCCGCTGCCGCCATTGCCAACGGCATCACCGTCTGCAGTGCCGCTGGTGTTGGGCTGTCTACCCTGACCGGCCTGTCCGCGGGCTCCACCGCCACTGCCACCGGCTCTGGCTCCGGCTCCGGCTCCGCGTCGGCCACCAGCACCTCTGGCTCCAACTCCAACGGCGGCGGTGTCGCTGGCGGCGGCTCGGGCTCGGGCTCGTCCACTGGCTCTGGCTCCAACGACCGCACTGCCACCGCCACC
>JAXHKQ010000150.1:0-44745 GCA_038407185.1 Chalaropsis ovoidea | reverse complement strand
ACTGATACATCCTCGACTGTCCCTGTGCCTGTGACCGAGTCATCGTCCTCAACAGCTCCTCTGACTACATCTTCAACTGTGCCTGTGACTGATACCACAGTACCCGTCTGGAGCCAGACCACTGATACATCGTCTGTCCCTGTGACTGAGACTACGGTCCCTGTCTGGAGCCAGACTACTGATACATCCTCGACTGTCCCTGTGCCTGTGACCGAGTCATCGTCCTCAACAGCTCCTCTGACTACATCTTCAACTGTGCCTGTGACTGATACCACAGTACCCGTCTGGAGCCAGACCACTGATACATCGTCTGTCCCTGTGACTGAGACTACGGTCCCTGTCTGGAGCCAGACTACTGATACGTCCTCGACTGTACCCATTACTGAGTCGTCATCTTCGACAGCCCCTGTGACTACATCGTCGACCTCATCTGCGCCAGTGATTGAGACCTCTTCCACTACCGTATCAGTAACAGACACTTCCTCTACTCTACCTGTAACAGAGACTATGACTGCGCCTATTCATAGGCAGACAACAGACACTTCTTCTACCGCTCCTACCACGGAATGCTCGTCCTCGACTAAGCCTGTGGCTGAGACATCTTCATCTTCTTCTGTGCCAACAACTGAAGGCTCTTCCACTTTCCCTGTGACTGAAGGCTCTTCCACTTTCCCTCTGACTGAAAGCACTTCTACCGTTCCGGTCATTGAGACTGAGACCACTCCCGTCTATGGACAGACCACAGAGACTTCCTCTACTGTTTCCGTGTCCATGACTAGTACTTCGTCTTCTGTACCTGTTACTCAGACTCCTACTCTTCCGGTTACCACGTCTTCAACGTCAGCTCTTAGCACTGAAATGTCTAGTGTACCTGGCACTTCAACCGTCCCTGGTACCTCGACTGTCCCTGGAACTAAGATCTCCACTTCCTCTGGTACTTCCACTGTCCCTACTACTAAGACTTCCACTGTCCCTGGTACTAAGACTTCTACCGTCCCTGGAACTCAGACGTCCTCGGTTCCCAGCACTTCCACGACTCCTGGCACTAAGCCTTCCCTGACGACAACTCTTTCGGTGTCCACAACATCTACCCCCCGCCAAACTACGGAGAAGACCAGTCTCACCACTCTCACCACTCTGACAACTACTAAGACTGCTGTGCCCTCTGTATCGACCAGTTCTGCTATCTACAGCCATACCACGGAGACCCCTCTGACTGTTGTTACAGAGACCTCTTCAGCCGTCATCTCGACCACAGAGACGTCTTCAGCTATGATCTCATCTACTGAGACGTCCTCGGCTACGATCTCGCCCACAGAGACGTCCTCAACTGCCATCTCGACCACTTATACCACCCCCATCTATGGACACAGTACTGAGACGTCCTCGACTGTCATCTCGATTACTGATACCACTCCCATCTATGGACACACCACTGAGACCTCTTCATCTGCCCTCACAAAGACCTCGTCCAGTGTCGTGACTCCCCTCACCTCTTCCTTGACTTCATGGATAACTGCGGAGAGCACAATTCCTACACACACTGTCTCTACTAGTAGCCCGGCTGTGCCTACTACATCCTCGACCTCCAATGTCAACACATGGACCACTAAGCTGACTACATCCACTCCCGCTGTGCCAACTTCAACCTCAAAGGTTCACACCTTCACTAAGTGGACTTCCAAGGCCAGCACTTGGACCAAGTCAACCATCTCTACTCCTCTCGTTCCCTCTGTAACCACTTCCACGGCGAGCACTTGGACTACTGAGCCTACAACTTCTACGCCTGCCGTCCCAGTATCAACCATCAAGGTCAGCACTTGGACCGAGTCGACTTCCAAAGTCACGACCTCGCCTGTGAAGTCAACCAGTTCTATCCCTGCTGTCTCCACGTCGACTTCTAAAGTCACGACCTCGTCTGTGAAGCCTACTACTTCCACTCCTGTCGTTCCGGCTTCGACTTCCAAGGTCACTACCTGGACCAAGTCTACTACTTCTAGTGCGGTGTCTCCCTCAGTGTCTACCTCTAGCGTCAACACCTTGCCTGTGAAGTCAACCACTTCTAGTGCTGTGTCTCCTGTGGTGTCTACCTCCAGCATCAACACCTGGACCAAGTCAACCACTTCTAGTGCTGTATCTCTTGTGATGTCTACCTCCAAGGTCACCACCTCTCCTGTGAAGTCAACCACTTCTACTCCTCTCGTTCCATCGTCGACTTCCCAGGTCAGCACCTGGACTACTAAGCCTACCACTTCCATTCCTGCTGTCCCCGCCTCGACTTCCAGCGCTCAGACTTGGCCCATCAAGTCAACATCGTCAACCGCCAAAGTCACGACTTCAACTGCCAAGGTCCCCACGACTACTCCCAATGCAGTTACATGGACAACCAAGATGACCACGTCAACCATCTTCACTACTCACCAAGTCACTATCACGTCATGCCCGCCCTACAAGCCGCGCTGCTCCAACAGCCACGTCACCACCAGTTACATCACCAAGGTCCTTTCAACCACTATATGCCCTGTGACTGAGATTCAGGCTCCTTCATCGTCGGCTGCGGCTACCTCTGGCCCAGTGTCTACTGCCAAGGGTGTCTCTTCTGTGACCACGACTACTACGCCTGCCTTGCCTTTATCAACCTCCAAGTCTGTGTCTTCCGTGTCTTCGTCCAAGGCAGTTTCTTCTCTCTCAACCAGCAAGTCCACTCCGTCTTCGTCCGCTGTTGTCTCAACTCTTTCTACTGTGATCCCCCCGCACAGCGTTTCCACTCCGGCTGCTGTCACTACTACGCCCCTTGTCACTCCTTCCGCTCCCGCTTCCGCTTCCTCTAGCAGCTTGCCGTCCTCCAGTGTGCCCACATACTCGGCTAAGACCTCTTCATCTACTGCTGTCACTTCTACTTCTCCGGGTCCTGTGTCCACCACTAAGGCACTCCCTTCGAGCTCCGAGTACACTCAGACCAAGTGGACCAAGACCAAGAGCTATTGGCAAGCCGAGTCTTCTTCTACTATCAGTAGCTCCACCACCTTGACTATCCCCAGTACCAAGCCTTCTTCTGTCACTAGTGTTGGCCCCAGTACCCAGTCTACTGCCACCACCATGATCAGTGTCACCACGAAGCCTTCAGCTGTTTCCACGCAGTCTGCGAACTGGCATAGCTCTGTGGCTGTTTCTTCATCTGAGGCTCCTGGATATGCCTCTGTCATTCCTTCAGTAGCCAGCTCTAGCTCTGCTGCTGCTGCTACTACTTCGGAAGCCCCTGGCTACGCCTTTGTGATCCCCACTGTAGCCACCTCTAGCTCTTCTGCTGCTGCTACTTCAGAGGCTCCTGGATATGCCTCAGTCATTCCTTCTGTAGCCAGCTCTAGCTCTGCCCCCGCCGCCTCTTCGGAAGCCCCTGGATACGCCTCAGTCATCCCCACTGTCGCCGCCTCTTCGGCTGAACCTTCGGTTGCCGCGTCTGTGACTGCCGCTCTTTCATCCCTCGTGTACGCCCAAGTTGCACCCTCAGATGTCTCTGCTGAGGCTGCCACCAACACGGCCCCCAGCACGACTCTGGTCACCAGCGCAGTCGACAGCAACTCGGCCGCGGCGTCCCCCTCGGTTGTCATGGCCGGTGCTTCCCGGTCCTTCACCGCCTTCCCAGCTGCCATTTTTGCCGTTGCCGTGTTCCTTTTCTAATTTCTTCTAATGCACTCTTCTGAGTGATGGCTTTTCAGCCACTCCACGAGCGGGTTCGCTGTACATATGAACGCTCTTCTTTTCTTTTGTTGGATATTTCTGTGTCTTTTCTTTTAATTGTAAATAATCTTTAGTTCCTTTGTGCTTATTTGAATTCAGCATCTTACCTATGAATCGCTTCTATCGTGTGTCGTTTATCGTAGCTTGAGGTGTAGCTTCTAGACATCGTATAAGTGTGATATGTTTAACCCTACCATAACCCTACACCACCATCAGCTTGTTGCGTCATATTCGGGCGGCCCCTCTTTTCATGCACAGAAGCTTCAGGCCACTGTGGAAGCATGAACAGTAAGACGATCATCCATACACACACACACAGACCCCTTTGTTATTTATGTGAATGTGATTGCCGTCGCCACGATTCTCCAGCTCATTCTTCTCGCATACCCTAACTTGTTATCGCAGCAAAATCGCCGCCTTTGTTCTGCGCTTCTTCTATTGATTCTTGCATTCATCTCAGCCCAGCTTGTCCGCCTCGCCCGCCTCGCCCCGTTACTACGACTATAGCTATACACGAACGTGTACAGCGCAGCTAAGCCGAGCTTTGCTTTCTTTGTAATCCGACGCCGAAGGACAAGATAAACGCAGTCACGCATACACCCACAACCAACCTTGTTCATCTCTGTTTACATCCGCCAACTCCTTCTCCGCCATCCACCTTGCCCCGAAGCCACGCCCGCTCTCGCTCTCTCCCGCAAATATGTCTGCTTCTAGTGAACCCGTACGTTATGACAAAGCAACAGCTTGCTGACAAGCCTGTGCGATCGTTGCTCCGCCATCTCCATCTCCATCTCCCGCAAAAGCCCAGCCAGCATGCTTGCTTGGCGCTACCTCAGTCCCCCCCTCCCCTCCCCCGGTCCTTTTTTTTCTGGGGCCGGCTTGCCTTTTTGGTGCCAGCGATTCGATCGTCCAAATTACAAGCGCTGGCAATAATGAAGGCTAATCTTGTGCATCTCTAGGTGAAATCCCCTGTCCCCGAGTCGCCTACTACGGTTCGCCCCCTTGATCTCGACGACGACGATATACAGGACGGGGCTGGAGAAGATGGCCTCAAGAGTCCGTCGCTTAACAACACTGCTGCCACTGCCACTATCACTACAATCTCCGCCTCTTCCTCTGTCTCCAATCTTGCGCAAAAGACGTCGTCTTCGCCCACTCCCGCCACTCCCACGTCTGCATTAGCCTCGACCACGCAAGAGAACACCACCCCCTCCAAGCCAGCCGCCACACAAATGACCGAGGCTCAGAAGAACGAGACTATTTTGAAGGAGGCCTTCCCCTCTGTCGAAGCTCCTGTGATCAAGGCCATCCTAACTGCCAGCTCTGGCAATGTAGACCGCGCCTTCCACGCTCTATTGCGTAAGTCCACGCATCGCTCTCTTGTATTTGACATGTGACGCTCATATGTCTTATTCTTCCCCATTCGTCATGTGACGCTCAGCTGTCTTGTTCTTCCCCCTTTACCATGTGACCCTCAGCTCCTAACCAAGCTTCTCCCATCCCACAGAGATGACCGATCCCGACGCCAGTAAGGATGACGACGAGCCCGAACCTGCTGCTGCCCCTCCTCAGCCCCCGCGCCCCTCCGGCCTACGCAAATACATGACACAGCTGGAATCCGACGAGCTATATGCGCGCCAGCTTGCCGAGCAGTACGAAAACTCTGGCGCCTACGAAGCCCGAACCCACGGCCAGCGGTCGCATGACCAGCGCGGCCAGGACCTCAAGCCAAATGAGCTATACGATCGCGACCACAGCTTCATCGACGATGACTTGCCCGTAATCAAGGAAAACCTACGCAAGGGCTTCCTGGAGACTCAGACCAAGGTCAACTCATGGATCACTACTATGAAGAAGAAGCTGGACGAGGCTCTAGACGACGAAAACGACGATACTTCGGTCGCCCCGTCGTCTAGCCAACAAAAGCCGGGAATGGGCGGCTTCAACAGACGGCCAGTCGGCGGCCCCGCCCGGAGAAGTGGAGACTACGAAAGATATGACGCCGACCCGCAGGTCATCACCGATGACTTTGCTGGCATGAGGCTATCAGCCGATGGAAGTAAGTTGGCGCACACCACCAGCCAGTGTTTATCCTCCCCCCAGTTTACAGCAGTTTACAGTTGGCTAACGAATGCACCCACCTCACTACAACAGCTCCTCTCCGCGACGGCAGCAAAAAGTCGCCGTCTAACCCCAATCTTTTCCGGCCGCCACCCCCGCTCAAGTCCCCCGTCGGCCGCAAGGTAGCCTTCCGCGAGGAGATTGACGAGATCGAAGCGTACGACAGCCCAGCACAGCGGAATTCCAAGGACGGGTTCACAGGAGCGCCCCCGGCCACCACTAGCATCAATACGTCGTCGTCGTCAGCATCTTCGGCATCGGCTGCCAAGGCGAGCAAGTGGCAACCGCTGTCACCGGCCGTCATGACACCCGTGACAGACAATGATCCGTTTACGCTGGGAGATAGTGACGACGAGCGCGATACCCACTCCAAGAAGGAGATCAAGATGGAGGACAAGGACGACGACGATGCCGAGAGACTGCGCAAGGCGACGACGGAGGCCATGTCGGACAGCCTGGTGACGGAGTCGAAGAAGCCGTAGGCGGGAAGAGGGGAGTGGTGGGCGGATGGGATGGGGACTTTGATAGCAAAATAGCGACGGGGGCATGGGTTGACTTGTATTGTGAATTTCTGTTTGATGCACCTACATGGATGGGATTCGTCTTTTTTGTGTGTAATACAAAGGTCCATCTGTCCGTCGCCTTGCGTGTGATGCTTTACAGAGTGCAGTAATTCCAAGGTGAGGCCAGTACAGTACAGTTCTGGAATATCGCAGTATCCGTATATCGAATTAACGGGAATATGTCTCTACCGGCTCATGCCGTTAATTGCAGGCGTTGTCCGCGTTCCTACCCTGCCCTGCGCTGCAGAAATAGAGGGGTAAAGTTCGTTATTTTTATGTCCCTTCCTTTCTCGCTGTTGTTTGTTCACGTTTCCTTGTTCAGCCTAAATCTTCACTGTCCAGTTGACATGTGGTGTGGCTGGTGCAGGAAGACAGACAGCCACGAGGGCCCAAGACCAAGCGCGATTGGACCGCAGGAACAGGAAGGAGAGAAAAATAAAGTAGAAAGAGGATGAGGAATAGGAAGGGGAAAGGGAAGCTTTTCTTGTTGATCTGCTTTGACTCTATATTTTGCTTGACTTAAGGGGCAGGTGGGGGAGGGGAGGAGGGGAGGGGCGAATGAATCCTTCTGTTGTCTTTATGGGTGCTTGCCTTTTGGGGGTGTGGTTCCTGCTCTTTTGGAAGCCCAAAACTCAACAAAGCAAGCTGGAATGCGAGAAGTTGCGCGTTCAACAAGAGAACGCTGGCGTGAGTGACTTCCAGATGTACCGCTGTATCAAGAGATAGCGCCCGAAGAGAAGCCGTAGACAGTTAGGGTTAGCAGCCTTGATAACTCTGATGAAGAGCCTTGCTTATCAGGCTTACAGCAGTCCAAAAAAAGCTACAGGCTTGGCCCTAAAAGCTTCTAGTCGGCTAAGGATCACGCATACATCAACATTAGCAGGGTATGCCGCTGCAGCAAGAGGGCAAATCAGACCGCAAAGAAGGGCTCGCAACCCAGTTCAAGAGTGCATCGTCAGAAACACCGTCCTGCCTTTTCTTTCTGCCATTTCTCAGGCCCCCGTGACTTGCGCTACTGCTACTGCTGCTGTCGCTGTCGCTCTCTATCTCTCGCTCTCCTATTCTCTTCGTCTTCCTCGGCTTCAATCAGGACAGGCGACCCTCCACTAAATCATAGCGACCGAGCCCGAGTGCCATCTGGGGCCATCTCTCAACAAGCAGCGACATTACAGCGCCGCCGCCCGTCCGCTTGCGATAGTCTTCGACGCTGCCAGCCAGTCGTCTCTTCCTCGGCCTCCTCCTCGTTCCCCTCCTCGTCCTCCTCCTCGTCCTCGTCCCGCCGCGATCCCGAGCTTGTCCTCTCAGCCTTTCGGTCCTCTGTCCTGCCCTGCCCTGCTCTGCACTGCACTGCTACTCTGCTGCGTCTGACCCGCCCCGGCCTGCATTGGGTGGATGGGCTTAAACCAGCTGATCCCTCTCACAGATCACAGATCAACTGGAGGCTTTTGCCAGCTCTCTGCCGCACCATTAATCTGCACCTCGGCGACTTCTTGCTCGTCACATTTCACACAAGCAAACAACCCTCGAGGTCAGTCACTTATCTTCACGACCTGGAAACAAACAGCCCTGCTCGTCATTTCCAACACCAGTTACACAGAAAGCCCGCCAATGTAATCCTACATGCACTCTCTCTTCTCTTCCGTGGTCAGCTCTAACCAGCATTCTGTAGAGCCCAGCTTCCATACACAGGCCCAGAGAAAGCCTCTGTCTCTGTCCATCTATCTTGGCTTGTCAATCCCCCGTGCTGCTTTTAATCTTTGAGCCCAGCCTGGCCGAACAGGAGCTCTGCCACCATGTACGTCAACATCGGTCTTGTCTCCTGCGTACGCATTGTCAACCCTGGCTAACCAGTCTTTGGCCTAAAGGAAATTCGGAAAACAAATCCAGAAGCGCCAGCTTGAGGTACCAGAATATGCCGCCAGCTTCGTCAACTACAAGGCCTTAAAAAAGGTGCGCTTTTCTCGTCCATCACTCCGCCCCGCCATGTGTGTCCCATGTGTACATCCCGCTAACATGAGCCTTCCCTCCCGTCTTTGCCTCGCCTCCAATAGTTGATCAAGAGACTGTCCGCTACGCCCACGCTTGGTGCTCTCAATGATGCTCACCGCCCCTCAACGCCACTTGATTCACAGGCCGCGTTACAAGCAAACAAGGCAACCTTTTTCTTCCAGCTGGTATGTATCATAGTATGACCCCACACGTTATAGAGAAGAGCAGACCTCTAACAAACAACCGTTGACACTTGCTACAGGAGCGTGAGCTAGAAAAAGTAAACGCCTTTTATCTTCAAAAAGAGGCAGAACTCAAGGTGCGGCTAAAGACCCTCCTTGACAAGAAGAAAGTCCTCCAGTCTCGGCCGACCAGCATTGCCCGCCGCTCAGCCAAGTTCACAACTCTAGAGGAAGGCTTTCAACAATTTGCCTCAGATCTCAACAAGCTACAGCAGTTTGTCGAGATCAACGGCACTGCCTTTTCCAAGATCCTCAAAAAATGGGACAAGACTTCAAAGTCAAAGACCAAAGAACTCTATCTTTCTCGCGCCGTCGAGGTCCAGCCGTTCTTCAATCCCACCGTCATCAGCGAGCTGTCTGACCAGGCCACCACGAGTCTCCAAGAGCTCGGCGCCTGGAGAGACGGCGACCAGGTCAACTTTGAGGACCGCCAAGAGCATGTCGTCACAACAACTGTAGGCACTGGCGAGGGCGATGCCGATGTCTTGCTCCTGGACACTGTTATTGCAGGCAATATCGAGATGCTCAAGGACCTCGTCATGCGCATGAAGGCCTCTCTGGAATCCGGCGCAACCACTGAGCCCGCCGTGGTCGAGAGAATAACACGCGCCTTCCTGGCCTCTATCCACGACGCCCCCAGAGAAGCTCTGTGGGTTCTTTTAGAAACAGGGCTCGTTGACATTCAGTCTGAAGACGACATCAACGAGCGCAACTGTTTACACCAGGCTGCCATCTACGGCCGCTCCGAGATTCTCAAGTATGGCCTGGAAAAAGGTGTTTCTCCAGCCCGTATGGATGTCTATGGCCGGGTTCCGCTTCACTATGCCAGTGTACATGGCCGCTTAGACATGCTAGAGGCGCTGCTATCAGGTAAGAGTCCGCCCTGACTAGTCTGGAGCCTCACTCTCCCCCGTGCGTATACCGGAAGAAGTACTAACTGCAGTCTAGCGGGCCCTGAAACAATCAATCTCATTGACCATGACAACTTTACGCCCTTGATCCACGCCATCATCCATGACCGCTACGAGTGTGTTCAGCGTATTTTGAAAACAAACGCTCGCCTTGACCCAACGTCGGATGCTGATCACGTGCCTCTTAACCTCGCCTGCGAGCATGGCTCGGTTCGCATTGTCGAGCTTCTCCTCCAAAATGGAGCCAAGATCGTCCCCGACGCCGAGGGCCTCTACCCACAGCACCTTGTGGCAAGATCAGCCAAGACCCCCGAAATTCTTGTGCACCTGCAAAACTACGGCGCCGACCTCAACCAAATCGACAAACTCTATGGCTGGACTCCGCTGGTCCATGCTGCCAGCGAAGGCAATGTCCCCTGTCTTCAAGCACTGCTGGACTTTGGCGCCGACCCCAACATCGTAGACGAAAAGGATCTTCCTGCCGTGTACTATGCTGCTTGGGAGGGCCATCTCGAGTGCATGAAGCTTCTTTCTCCCTACAACCCCCGGACAAGAGCCAGTCCGCTTATTTCGCAATCTTCACAGCTGTCCCCCATGGATGGTCTCCTTTCATTCAGTGGCAGCAGCAGCGTCGACCCGACCCCCATGGCCCTCGACCTGGATGCCATCCCCATCCTTGAGCTTCCTCCCCCGATTATCCCTCTCCGCCGCTATGGCCACAACTTCCTCGATACCAAGACCGTGGTCCAGATCAACTTTGGCGAAAGTGGAGATGCGCCCCTGGCCTTCTTCCATGGCAGCAAGTACCCCGCTGCTCGTCTGACCATTTCCTCCAAAGCTACCGACCTGATTCCCAAGAACATCATTCTGCCTTTCCAGGAAGACACGCGTCTTGTGTCCTTCCAGGTAGACAATCTTGAAAGCTTCACCCTCGACTTTGACGTCTTTCCGACCTATGGGGCCAAGATCATCGGCAAGACCGTGGCGCTGCCTTCGACTTTCCGCAGCAACTCGTGCAACATGAATCTGCCTCTCTTCGATCCCAGGCTCCGCGCTATCGGTCAAATCAGCTTCACCACCCAGGTTATCAAGCCCTTTGGCGGCAAGCCCTTGGAAATCACCGACTTTGAGACTTACTGGAAGGCTACCAGCCAGTTCGAGACCCACCCCAGCTCCGTCGTCACAGGCTCGAGTCTGTCGGGCGACTATGTCCGCATCTATGTGCAACAGACTTCGGATGGCGTGCCTGTCTTGTGGCCCCGCTGGACCATTTCCACTGGTGGCCTGAATATCCCCGTGTGCAGACTCACCTTGGAGCAGTTCATCAACATCACCTCCAGAAGCACTGCCCGTGCTGAAGTCTCCTCCATTACTGGTCTACAAATCGACTCCATTTCCCACATCCACACGGTGCTCGCCAACTCCGGCATCAAACTAGACGAGGCCCTTGCGCTATTGCCTCACTGGATGCATGTCAACATCCAAGTGCTCTACCCGACTCCCGAGGAGGAACAGGCGTTTAACCTTGCCCCAGCGTCGGATCTCAACTCGTTTACCGACTCGGTCCTCAACGTCGTCTTTGACCATGCCCGTGCCCAGCGTGGCCAGTCCCCTGATATTGTGCGGTCCATCGTCTTCAGCTCGTACAGCTCGTCGTTGTGTACGGCCCTCAACTGGAAACAGCCCAATTTCCCCGTCTTCCTGTGCAACGACCTTGGCCGTGATGAAACTATGGCCGCTCCCAATGTCGTGCAGTCTAGTGGCCGGCGCGCCGTTTCTATAAAGGAGGCGGTCCGCGTTGCGCAGAGCAATAACCTCATGGGTCTTATTTGTTCCGGGAAGCTCCTGGTAAGTGTTGTCCGCCTTCTTCATGCCGTGTACATCAGTCGCAAACTAACCTAACACGTGCCTCAGGATCTCGTCCCGGCTCTTATCGATGCTATCAAGTCAAACGGCCTGGCGCTCGTGACCGACCGCTCCCTGGATCCGATCAATGCCAGCCCCCGGCCCGAGATGATCAAGAAGCTGCCTGAAGGCGTTGATGGCGTGTTGAGAAGCTACGGTGTTCTTCGCTTCAACGAATCGATTGATATGTAGTATTTTGAGCGTCTGCGTCGTTATGTGTATGGGTATATTGGACGGTGTGCTGATTTAATAAGGCAGGGTATGCTTACTTTCATAGACCAAAATAGAGTACCATTTACATCACTGTAGCAAGCAATAGGAGCCCTTTCTGCCAACGTCAATCCCAATGCCAACGTCAACGTCAATATTAATCATCACCCAAAGCCTAGGCTCCCTTGTAGTCGTACTTTAGAGCGGAAAGCTCAGCCTCTGGATCGACACCTGCCATCATCACCTTGGCCCCAACAACCACCGCCAAAATCCCCAACGGCAACCCCGCCAGGACCCCATCCAGCCACCAAACACCTGCCCCCCTCGACGGGCCCAACAAGCCGCCGAGTGCCGCCAACAGCCCCAGCGCCACATTCAAGTACGGCAGATACACCTCAAGCGGCGACTCGCGCGCCCAGCCCGGCTCGCCGCGGCGGCGGACCAAAAAGCCGCGGCGACCAGCGGGCCGACGGCCGTGCTCCGCGCGCCTACCAGCAGCTGCGCGCCACTCATCCAGCAGCGCAAAGCCGGTGACGTGCGGCGGCAGGCGCTGCACGAGGAAACTCGTGGCCACCAGCGACGTCAGCGAGAGCAGCGACGGCACCAGCGCGCGCGGCGCGCTGCGGAACAGCGGCTGCAGGTAGGCGGCGCTGGCGAGCAGCGGGAGCAGCCACAGGGCCTGGTGGAATTGCGCGTTGCGCGCGGCGTTTTGCGCGGCGAGGGCGCGGATTAGTGCTTCTTGTTCTGGCGGCGGTGTTAGCGGGGGGTGACGGACGGGGAGGAGGCAGAGAGATGGCGACATGGGGACGCATGGACATGTCGATGTAAGTAAGTACCTTGTTCGTCAAGCTCGGTTCGGCTGTGGTTGTCTAGATCAGAGTCGGAGTCGTCCGGATAGTGAAACGTCTTGCGCAGACGGGCGCCGGCAGCTTGTGAGACGCCGGACATGGTGGGGGTGGGGATGGAAGATGGACGGAGAAGTTTAATTTTGGCTTGTTATTTGAGCTACTAAAAGAGAGACATGAGTCTGATTTAGCTGCGTATCTGCCAGGTCACTTCGTCATCTGCGATGTCCGTCGAAACTGTCCGTCGACTGAAGCCTGTCATTGGAAGCCCCACCTTTTTGTATGAAACCCTAACTCCGGTTGTACAAGGGTTTTCTCATCTCATGCTCGAGGATATTATTGAGCATCATGACTGTCAAGAGGACAACTCCAGTCACTTTGCACACTTGACATATTAATTGACTCCACTCGCTCTTGACTCGACTACTTGTGCAAACAACAACACCATTCATGGAGGGTAAAATGCTCCATTCTGTTGGACCAATCTAACCCTATGACCTAACCCTACAGACTCTAGGATCCACATTTGTCCAACCCAGCAGAGCCTTTCCAGCACCTTTCAAGCAAGTGTCGCCGTTTGATTTCTTTTGCAGGCTTCGCACAGAACCATTCACACAGCACAACATGCTTACCCGAGCACTACAGCGGAGAGCTCTTGCTCAACTAACCCGAAGCCCTGTCTCCAGGACCTTCACATGGACCCGCGCAGCACGCCAGTCCCCGTCGGCGCCATCTGCCCCGGCGCCGAGGGCCGGCGATGGCCCGCTAATGGAACGCAGAGCCAACCGCGAACTCCCTGGTACGTACACGCTATGGCCAGCGCCGGGCCGTTTCTGTGCACGGCGCCGAAGAACCCCTCCCCCCTCCCCGCCGGCTTTCCTTGCGGGACCCGGAGAGAGAGAAACAGCCATGCTAACTGCGCCACCCCACCCGCTTGTAGACGTCCGCTCAATCCAGTTCTCGTGGTTCCGCTCGCTCCCCATCTTTGTCGGGCTGATCGCGCTCTGCAGCGCGGCCATCTTCAACTACCAGAAGATGACGTCGTCGGTGACCAACTCGACTCTGTATGCGCTGCGCACGTCGCCGCGCGCCCGCGCCATCCTGGGCAACGAAATCTACTTCAAGCAGCGGATCCCGTGGATCTCGGGCGAGATGAACCAGCTGCACGGCCGCATCAACATCTCGTTCGGCGTCAAGGGCGACAAGGGCGAGGGCGTCATGACCTTCGCCAGCTACAGATACACCGACCGCGGCCAGTTTGAGACTATGGAGTGGAGCCTGACCACGCCGGACGGGAAGAAGATTGATCTGCTTGACGGCGGCGACCCCATGGGCTCGATTCTCAACACGGCGCTGGATATGGACGAGGAGGACTTTGCCATCCAGACCCGCGGCTACAGACAGAAGCCAGCCAACAGCTAAATCAGCAGCGCGGAGCATGCGCAACGAAACACCCGCGCGATCAAGAGCTCGTCTGCAGAACACCGGCCAGCCACCGCACCGCACCGGTTCGCTATCACTTTGCCACGTCTGGTCTCTTCTGCACGTCTTCTACCCAGACAGACACCCGCCAATCACGTCACGAGGCTGACAATGAGAAGATGCTGCTGCTATGTGCGATGCAATCTCGGTCTGGTGTACAATGGAGAGCGTATCATTGTTGCAGAGGCAAAAAAGAAATATCAATCATAGTATCTGTACAATATGTAGTTATAGCATTGGAGAACACAATATATAGAGCCACTCTCTCATGCTTAACCCTTTCTCCGTCCCCTTTCTCCGTCTATCCAACCAACCTCCTCGTAATGCCGTGATCTTGTGCACAGGGTATTCGTTTGTGTGCAGTAATGTTACAAGTACAGTGATAATGAAACAAGGTGCTGGCCCATACAGCCGCCCCCTCCCCCTCCCATCCTTACAGACCCTCGGGCAGAACCATCTCCTGGCGGGTAGTCTTCAGTTGGAGATGCAGCTTACGCGCCGCCTCCAGCTTAGCCTCGGCATCGGGATGGGCCTCGAGGAGCTTGGTCAGAACCTTGGAGCGGTAAATCTCTGACGGCGTCTTCTTCTTGATGGCGTCAGCAAGCTTGACCAAGCCGCCCTTGGGACCGCCAACGGCGCCCTTGACAACCACAATGCCCATCTTGTCGTCAACCTGCAGCACCTCGAGGTTCTGCGTCGTCGTGCTCTCACCGCCCATGCGACCAGGCATCTTCTTTCCGGGATGCACACGCGAACCACCGCCCTGCGACGGACCAACCGAACCAATGGATCTGTGAGTCTTGGAGTTACCGTGCGACGCGGGCTGGCCGGCAAAGCCGTGGCGCTTCATACCACCAGCAAAGCCCTTGCCCTTGCTCGTGGCGCGCACGTCGACGCACTGGCCCGGCTTGAACCACGACGGCTGCAGCTGCACGCCCACGGGCAGCAGGCCATCGTGGTCGCGCACACGGAACTCGGCCAGGTGCTTCTTGGGCGCCAGGCCCTTGGCCTCGTAGTAGCCCAGCTGCGGCGCCGCCACGTTGGCGGCCTTGCGCGTGCCCAGGCCCACCTGCACGGCCCAGTAGCCGTGGGTGTCGCGGTTCTTGGTGGCCACCACCTCGACCTGGTCCAGCTGCAGGATGGTGCAGGGCACGCGCACCTTGCCGACGAACACGGCGCTCATGCCCTTCTTGATGGCCAGCACGCCGGTGCGCACGGGCGTGGTGTATGCCTTGCGGACCAGGGCCGCATCGGGGCTTGTTGTGAGTGGCGCCAGGCCCGATTCGGCGGGCCGGAAGTCGTGTGGGTTGCTGCGCGCGGGGTGCGTTGACCAGCCGTACTGGACGCCGTGGCTGGCGGTCTGGGAGAGGAATCGGGGCGTCGCCAGAGCCAGAGATGCCGCGGAGGACGTCGGGCCGGAGTTTGCAATGAGCCGCAGCGGCTGGGTCAGGGAAGACCCCATGCGGCATGGCAACCGCGGGGCCATGGTGAAGATGATGTGTGGGTGGGTGTGTGGGTGTGTATGTGGGTGTATCGGTAGCAGACTGGAGCACACCAAAAAAAGCCGGATCGAGCTGACTGGCCAGTTGTTGTTCGTTGACGGCCAATTGAGCCACTGCTGTTATCGTGAGCCGTGTAGCTTCGGGATGGAATCGCATCAGATCCAAGGATCACGAAAGAATCGGCCGCTCCAGCAATTCGGTCCACTGATTTTTTTTCCCTTGCAAAATTGCGTCCTGTGATTGGTTGTGGGGCAGGTGCGGGGCACAGCCTGGTCGGCGAGGCTGTAATGATCCCCTCCATTATCACGGGAAAAAAAAGACGTGAAGCCTCACATGCCACAGACCAAAATGAAAGAAGAGAGCCCGTCTTTTTATGTGTGTGAAAACACCTCATGCATGAAACAATTATAGAACACTAGAATCCATGGCCTCCGCCTCCAATGTCACTGCCCATCTTATTGCTTGCAGTACCCTTTATCTTGTGGTCATTCGGGTTTGCAGCCGCCTCATAGATGATGTTGGTCGGCGCCCGGCCAGTCTGCATCCAGTCGCCCTTGAAGCCCAGATAGAGGATCCTGGTGACATCCTCGTCGCCGTCGCCATAGTTGTCGGGGAAGAAGAGCGTCAGCTTGCGCGTGCGTGCAAACAGGGCGCGCTTGACAGGCAGCTCCTGCACGGCGTCGCTCTGCGGCAGCTCAAAGGTCTGCGTGGCAGCCGAGTCCTCGGCCTCGGCAAAGTCCATGTCGTCTCGGTTGGAGAATACCTTGAGCGTGTACGGCGCGCTGGCCGTGGCGCTGGTCCGGATCAGGATTGAGTGTAGCTTGACCTGGCCCGTGAATCTGTACCGCAAGTCAGCCGGGTTCTCGCCGAGTCAGCCCGTACATAGGCTGCCATGTAGGTAAGTAGGTGGTTGTCCTTCTTACGGAATCTCAATCAAGAGTTGCTCGTCGGTGCAGCTTTCCAGCTCTGGCTGTAGGCTTTGGCGGTCATACCAGGTCTTCTGCACGATGCCACGCCCGCTGCCCCCAGTCTCCTCGTTCAGGGTCAGGATTTGGTCAAAGTTTATGTGTTGGTACAGAGAGTGCTCGAGAGCCGGCGTTACGTCATCGCTATGATCGTGCTGGTGATCGTGGCCACCATGCTCGTGGTGTTCGTCGTGACAGTGGTGAGACATGGCTTAGTACGTGGGTGACTGAGACTGGAAGATTGTTCTTGCAGAAGGGAAGTTTTGGTTTGATTTGTAAAAGTAAAAAGAACTTCAAAGCTTGGCAGCTTTGGTTTCCATCCAAAAGAGAAGCCACTGCGTTTATAGTGGCCAACTGCATGTATCTTTTGTTTATGTACTTCGTGAAGAGTATCCTCTATTAACCCTATGTGTACCCTAAGACGTGTTGGCCAGTCATCACCACACCACATCACAGGCCACTACTTGATTCCACTCTTCTTCTTCTTCTTCTTCTTGTGCAACTTGAGCGTTTCTCTTCCACCAAACACGCCTGCCACGGGCTGAGACATGGCGATCTGTGACATGCCGTAGACCTGAGAGCTGGGCTGGGTGAACGCATGCGGCTGTGCCTGTGCCTGCGTTGATGGGGCCGGCATGTTGATTCTCGGAGCATGCGGCTGTGTCTGTGCCTGCGTCGATGGGGCCGGCATGCTGATTCTTGGGGCAGCTGGAGACTGCGTGAACAGCGACCCGACAGCCTGCGAAGTCTGGGGGCCGTCTTCCGGAATCATGCCGTACTTGAGCGCCTGGCGGCGCTTCTTTGCCTGCATTACCTGGTGCTTCTTGCGGATATCTTCGTCGCGCTGCACATGCACCATGGCCTGCGACGAGATGTATGTATCGGTCGAGACACCGAGTTCCTTTGGCCACGAGCCCAGAACCTGGTGGGGCGCAGTCTCCTGCAGGTCGCCCTCGGTCTCAATCGACACGGCGTATTGGGCCAGCCGCTGGATAGCCTCGCGTCCACGGGCCTTGCGCTCGCTGATGGCTGTGGCGGCTTTCTGGCTGTTTTTCTGGCTGCCGCTGCCGCTGCTGCTCGGCGGTATCCGGATGCGCGATATGAATCGGGGAGGAGAGGAGCCCGGGACCTGCGAAGAGGCCGCGTGATTGGACTGTGAGGAAGACGGGCCTTCTTGAAGTGTCTGGCTTGAGGAGGCCAGGTCGCTGATGAAAACTGCGTTGGCTGCTAGTACGGCATCACGCGCAAGTTCTGCCATGAGACGTTGGCGGAACTGGGATATATCGCTTCTTGCAGCGATGCTTTTGGGTGTCGGCCATGTCTGTGCCATGTCATCCCGGAGCACGTTGAGTTGGGCTAGTATATCGTAATGGCCCGATACCTGCCGAGATGCAACGGTGGTGATGGTGGGTGAGTTGTCGCCAAAGTCACACGATTGTGTTATTTCAGAGCTCCATGTCTGGTCGTTCTCGGCAGCGTGAGTCTGTAAAAGCTCTTGGGCGTTGATACATTCAATCCTGCGATTGTTAGCGTCTAGACACGCAAGTGTGTATTGAGTTGGGCTTCTGAGGTGTGTGTATACATACAAAGTCCGATAGGGTAGTTTGCCGTGCTTGACTCCGTCCTGGATGACGGCGAAGATCCTATCACCTACGACAGACGAGTTGTAGTCCATGGATTCGGAGTCAGCCCTCGCTTCCCTGAAGCATCGTTGGGCTTGAAGCCAGCCCAAGAAGAACTTGCGCTTAAGCCGCCTTGAACTGATAATATTGTCGGGGGACTCTTGTGTATCATGTTTCTGCAGCTGTTGCTTCAGGGGACGCGTAGCAAGCTCTTCAAAGTTTGCCAGGCCATCGGGAATCACAAACGCAGGCGTGATGAAGTCGATGTACGTCTGCTTCCGCTTCTTGATGATCTTGGACCAGCGGTTGGCCAGGGCATAGATGTTGACGTCAGGAGCAGTAATGGTCTTTGCCTCGGCCTCGGGCGCTATTGCACACATCCAATAGCCGATCTGGCCTGTTTGGCTGAGGGAGAAGAGTTGGTGAAACTGCGCCTTCTTTTCTCGAAGCACAAAGCCAGTTGGTGTTAGATCCGGCTGTCGATCTTTCTGTGTCTTGTGTGCCTTCTGTGTCTTCTGTGCCTCGTCTGCGCCGGGTTTGCCGGCCTGCGCCAAAAAGGGCACATCGTCGCGCTCACCCCACGGGCAACTCTGTAGACGCAGGGCGGCTGCGTTGATCATGGACTCGGCCGATTTTCCCTGGTCGTCTTTGGAGTCTATCATAGTGAGGCTCTGATGTAGCTGGATCAAGCCTATTTCTTCAACATTGCGGAGCCAAAAGGTCTTGACCGTTTTCATGTGCAGTGAATGCAGTATGACCAAGGTTGTCGCTATGTTCTTAGCGTCGACAAAAGACGAGACGGTCATTTGCACGCCGGCATCGTCCAGGTGGGTGCAGTGGGTTGCGGTGGCCAGAACACGTGCATGTTGAATGCCCGAGTCAGGGTTGCAGATGTATGCCACCCACAGGATCTGTCTAGAAGTAAGGACAATGATGCGGTTTTCGTTTAAAGGGTCCTTTTGCACGTCGAGAATGAACTCGGAAGATTGGCGCGGGGGAAGTATGCTCGGGACAGATTCGATGGTCTCTGCAGCGTCCAGATCAACAGCCGCAACACTTTTGCTGTTCCATACAAAGATTATGGGAGACGTGGTGGGCAGTAGGCTCTGAGGGTCATTCTTCGAGGTCAATGCAGTATCATAGAGGACGTCCGGTCGGTCTATCCTGCAGAACAGGACGCCGTACTGCCGTAGTGGAAACTGTACAGGGTCCAAAAGGCTGGGCAGTATTCCGAGGCTGATGTGGCCACAGAGCTGCATAGACACACTGACGGTGTTTCTCGCAACGTTTGCGGAGCCGTGGACACTCCAGACAGTCCAGTAGCCCATTTCGTCGATGATAGCCAGTCGCGCCTTTTGGCCTCCGTGGGTCGGTGTGAAGGCCATGTCGGAATGTGAGCGGCCGCCAGTCTGGGCGCTGGTGACGGTGAACAGCGGGCGGGGGCTGATGCGAGATGCGGCTCCCATGCTGCCCTCGCCCGTGCTCATGACGGATACCGGCACCTTGTGGTGCTCGGGTTGCAGGACAGTTGTGCTGGTGCGCTTCTGGACGATTATCCAGCGACGGTGTCGTTTGAGGCCCTTGTCAACGGCAAACTTGATTCCGGTGATGGGCACGGCGTCCTGAGACCAAAACACTTCCTCCTGTTTGTCGAGCAGGCTCATGTTCCGTAGTCGGATCGAGATGTCTTTGCTGTCTTTCCACTGGAACCACATGTCCTGGAGGCGGATGATGTGCAGAATTTCACCTCCGCTGCCCGAAGTCTTGGCTATCACAGGCACTGCGCCGCGTGACCGGGAGTATGCAGTCAGGTCTGCGATTTCGCCAATCTCAAAGCAGGTATGCTCAGGGGCCGGGCTCTGATCAGCAGCACAGGGCGGGCTGGTCTCTTCGTCCAGAAGCTCGGCGAGGGCGCTGATGCCGGCAAAGGTTTGCGGGTGGGCGTTTTGCAGCCATCTCTTCTGGACTCGTTTTACAGAGAATGTAGATGGCTGCTCGTCGATGGCGTCGGGATGTTGGGCCAAGGCCGAGGCCGAGGACGAGGCATAGCAAAGCTCCCAGTTGGACTTGAGGTGGAAAGAAGGCGCTGCAGACAGGCGGCAGTCGTTAGCGGGGGTGTCACTGTGGTGGTGGTGGCAAGGCAAGGATACGTTTCTGGGACAGACTCACCATTGTCAATGCGACGGCTGGCATGGAGCTCCCCAACGGAGGTTCCAGCGGGGGTCTCTTTGGGTATGTAGATGATTTTTCCCGTGTAGCCGTATTTCAGGCCGCCCATATCGCGCGTATCAGCCATAGGGAATCGTCAACTGCGAGTACAAGAGCGTGAACCAGCTGTCTTGTGATGCGATCAAATGCATGACGCCCAAGCCCAAGTATGGGGAGGGGAGGGGCGTAGAAGATTGGAGAGAGGTGGGAAAGACTGCAGTTTCAGATAGATGAAAAGCGAGGGTGTCAGAGTGTGCAGACGCAGATGACGCTGGTTTGGTGGCCTGGCCAAGTGTCCGTCGCAGAAGATGTTCTCTGGCAAGCAAGATTGCGATGATTTGTATGGGGGCTTTTTTTTTCTTATCGATAAGAGTGAAGCTCTATCAGAGAAAAATCGGGCGGCCAAGCTTTACTGGGTTTCACTGGGTCACCCACTATAACTAGTTTGTTTATAGCGGCTGACATAATCCACATCCACTGATGTTGACCTAGCAACGGGCTTCTCTTCATCCCACTACCAGCGAATCGCAACTTTCCAGTTTGTCTCCCCCCCAAGACTGACCATCCCACCACAAGCCTGCAGTACTTCTCTCTGACTCTACTCTACCCCGCCATTTTCCCATCGCGGGCTCAACCGAGAAGCAAGCATTTATCCCTTTAATCGCCCGAGTCTCCAGACTGTGGCCCGGCCCAAAGCATCCGCTGTCCACGCTTCCCACACACACACTCGCCACACCCGATCCGATTCGCTCCCGCATCATGTCTTTTGATCCGTCTGCCTCAACGCGCTCGCTTCTGCCTCCAGCAGCACCGTCCGTCGCCGAGACGCTGCCGAATGCCAACTTTGGCTTTGACGATCTCCGCGAGCGCATGACACGGTTCACGTCAAAGTTTGATGGCTACATTGAGCAAGGCCGCAAGAAGGTGCTGGAAGAGCGCAACCACTTCCGCATGAATGTTGCCGAACTGCAAGGTACGTTTCTGCGGCTCCAGGCAGACTAGACTGTCTTATCTGTATTCACGTCCGTCCGTGGCTAACCCCCCGTGCCCATGCGCAGAGGACGAACGAATGAAGCGCAAGGACATTGAGATCATCCAGCTCAAGACCTCGTCTCTCCAACAAAGCATCGTCAAAGAAGACGCCGAGACCCGCGAGATGCACGACGCCATCACCTCGCTCGAAGCCCAGCGCGACCGCCACCTGACCACCCGCGACATGCTCAAGAAGCAGATTGAGCAGACCCAGCGCGAGATTGACGCCCGCCTCGTCGCCCAACGCGCCCACGCAGCCCAGCTCGAGTCACAGGCGCGCTTCAACGTGCCCGAGCTGGACTTTTGGACGTCGACGCTCGGCCTCAAGATTGAGGGCGCCGGCAAAGACGACCGCCTCAAATTTATCTACTCGCATGTCGACGAGAGAGACTGGGAGCGTGAAGCCTGGTTCGAGCTATCGACGGCCTCGAGAGACTACGACGTTAGACACTGTCGGCCCAAACTTGAGAAGGAAAAGATCGAAAAGGTCCTCGACCGCGTCAACGAAACAAGAGACCTCGTAGTGCTGCTCAAGGGCATGCGCGAGCTGTTTGTCGAAGCCTACAAGAACTAGGACGTGATGCTAGACATTTATACTGGTAAGTCCAGCAGCTGGGTGTCTTGGACGCGCTGCCCTTTTCTGTTTCGTTGGTTAAAAATACGATTCAACGCCGTGATGTACTGTTCATTTTTGCATTACTAACTTCTTTGTCTACGTCTTTAGATGGCGCCCAAATTCGATTCGCCCGCCGTGTTCACGTGCTCTATACGCTGCACGTGATGACGTGATAAGCTCGCATCGCACCAGCCTCTGGTCTACTAGGCTAACGACATCACCTCGAGCACCATATTGTCTGTCTTTTTAAAACTCGAATGACGTGGTTATTGTGTGCTACTTCTGGCAGACAAACCACTCAATCCTAGCCTTGCATAATCTGTAAAGGATATTGAAGTGCACTCGCAGGCAGCGCGACATTATCCCTCAGTCGTGATACGCCTCCACAAAGCGATCATCTGATAATGACGACGCGACGATCGGCGCGGCTAGCTTCAATGCTGATGGAGCCCGTCTCGAAATCGGCAGCGTCGGTGCCCAGTCGTGACACCTCTTCTAGGTGGGCGTCAGCCGCCACAAAGAAGCGAAAGTCAGATGCCTCCGAGGCGGTGTCGTCTCGCATATCTACCGAGGCCCCTTCGTCGCCTCCTTCCTTTGGTGAACATGATGAGCTTCCGGAGCTACCGAGTACTCCAAGGAAAAAATACAAACTACACACTCTCTCCGTGACGCCCTCCGCGCGCTACCTTGCTGCCTCGAACCTGACATCGGCCACACTCGTGTCTCCCGAGACCTCCCGCGTCGTTCCTCCGTCTTCGCCGGGCACTGTAGCGGGGGACTTCAAAATCGACAGGCTGTCGGTGCAGGTCAACAACAAAGACACACTGTTGGCAGATGCTCTGCAGCATTTGATATCAGTGGATGTGCGCATGGCACCGCTGATTGAAAAGCACCATTGCTCTATATTCTCCCCAGAGGGGCTTTCTGAGACTGTAGATCCGTGGGAGAGTCTAGCAAGCAGTGTTATTTCACAGCAGGTTTCTGGGGCTGCAGCACGGAGCATCAAGCAGCGCTTTGTTGGGCTGTTCCAGCCTGTTCAACGCCCAGATGTTTCAGTAAAGCAGGAAGAAGAAGAAGGAGAAGAAGAGGAAGAAGCGACCATGGCCAATACAGACACCGATGCAGAAAGCCCGCCGTCGTTTCCTACTCCATCACAAGTCATCAAGCAAGACATATCTACTCTACGCAGCGCCGGGCTTTCCCAGCGCAAAGCCGAGTACATACACGGCCTCGCCACGAAATTCGCGGGCGGCGAGCTCACAGCCGACTTCTTTGCGCGCGCCTCGTACGACGACCTGGTCGAGCGGCTCACGGCGGTGCGCGGGCTGGGCCTGTGGTCAGTCGAAATGTTTGCCTGCTTTGCGCTGCGGCGGCCCGACGTCTTCTCGCTTGGCGACCTCGGCGTACAGCGCGGCATGGCGGCGTTTGCGGGGCGCGACGTGGCGCGGCTCAGGACCAGCGGCAAGGCCAAGGGCAAGGGCAAGTGGAAGTACATGAGCGAGGCGGAGATGAAGGATATCTCGGAGCGGTTTTCGCCGTACCGCAGTATCTTTATGTGGTACATGTGGCGGGCGGAGAACACGGAGGTGGAAGCGATGGAAGGCAAAAGGGGGGCGAAGGCTACGACGACTGTGAGTGTGAGTGTAACTGATACGGAGACTAGGACTGTGACTGCGACTGCGACCAAGAGAACCAAGAGAACCAATAGACGGGTATAGGGCGTATAGACAATGATCTCCGCGATACGCTATACTCTGGGGTTATCCCCTCTAGCTAGGGTTGTACTAATAGCCCAAGCCAAGTCCACGCTGCAGTGTTGATAGCTGCTAAATACACGCACATGTGCCCATATACGACATTCACACATAGCTTGCCAATATATTGACGCAAGAAATTGAGGTGATCGAGATCAAGGTACATGGCTAGCCTGCAGGCCAGAGCAAGTTCAAGTTTAGCCTGGGGGGCAGCTTCAGGCTCTAACAGCAACAAGCAACAGACAAGCAACAGACAAGCAACACACAAGCAAACAAACACAACAGACAAAGCCGAAATTGGCTCCTTTCTTTTCGTCTCCTGATAAGTTGGCTCTCCCTATGATGATCACCAAAACGAGGCCGAGCAGCGCGAACCGAATCCCTGTCTAGCGGAGGAGCGAGAAGATAGAGAGGGCTAGGCCTAGGAGGGCCGGCTGCCTGCTCTCTTCCAACGTTACTTTCCCAATGCTTGTTTCTGTTAAGAAGAACGAAAGGGAAGCTTGGGTTTGCTGGCTGGCATTCCTGCTGCGTCGATAAGTGCAGTGCGTCTGCGTTGCTGTGTATACGATGCGGCTGAGGTCGGCAGAGCTGCGCGTTGTACTGTACTGTACGTATGTATTATATTGTACGTTTCTCTGTATCAACTCAGAGAAAGCAACAATACAAAGACATAGGCTTGACAGACAGCCTTCAGTCATGTTGCTTGAGCGGTTGTTACCATGGCCCTAACATGGGAGTAAGGGGAGGTGGAGGAGGAATAGAAGATATCCTTTTTCTTTTTTTCCTTTTCTTTTTCCTCTTCATTGTTTTACTGCTGGACGATGAAGCGGCCGAAGCTTCCGGAGGCTAATTTGTGTCCATGTTTCATGCAGGAGGAGCAGTACAAGATGGAAGAGACCCGAGCAGTGAGAGAGACTGAGAGACTGAGAGATACACACACAGCATAGGACCGGCTGCTCTCCAAGGGACCGACTGACTCGAGCTATGAGGTCACTGATTGCGAGGGAGAAGAATCAAGTGGGGATTGAGCCTCGTTGAAGTGAAGTGGTGGCATTACTCACGAGAGAAGAAGAGAGAGCAGAGGCAAAGGCTGTAGGCAGTCCATCCCCCCGCCGATCCGCTCCTTGCCCTCCCTTTATCCCACCCTTTGCCATTCCACAGAACAAGTCCAAGTCCTGTCTTGTCTGCGAGAAAGAAAGAGCGAAAGAGAGAAAGAGAAAGTTCTTCTGCCCTTGTCATGGAACATGGATTTGGCTGTGCGTCACAGCGCAACACAGACACACACGCACCAGCTTGCCCATGTCATGTCTTGCACACACGGCGGCGCTGAGGCGGAAGAGCTAAGCTATTTTTCCTTTTCCCTTTTCGCTTGTGAAATTGAGATTGCATGACTACGGGAGAGGCGGAAGAGAAGAAGACGAAGGAGAGGGTCAACCCCAGTGAGTGAGTGGGTGACTGGGTGACAAGCCACAGCAAGAGAAGAGGCCCTTTGGGTGAAGAAGCCTCCAGTCCAGCAGCCAAGCACAAAGACGGTGTGCTGCTGCCTAGCCTTGGGGCGGTCAAGGTTGTGCTGTGCGTCTTATGCAGATGAAGCTGGCGAGATCGAGAAGCCCTCCCCTTCCCGCCAGGAGAAGCCCTCCCCCTCCCCCCCCAGGTATTATCACCAAGACTGTAAGATCTGCAGTATGGGCGATCTACATATGTACACCCAGCACAGAAGAAGAATTTCCCTTCTCTTCTCTTCTCTCGCTCTCTTCTGGCTGCCCTCAGACTTCAGCCCGGCCTATGCTCGTCTTGCTCCCGCCGGCGCTGTCACGATAATATCAAACATCAAACAAGCGGCCGGCCGGCCTGGAAGTTTGGGCTTGGTCCCGGCCATCCGCTGTGGTTGTGCCCTGTAAATACAGCGCTGGAGTAAATTCTACAGGCTGTGTGACAAGCCCTGAGTCTGCCCTTACAGAAGGGCCCTTTAGAGTGTCTAATTTCTCTTTTCACATTCTTCATACACAGTCTTTATATTGCTTTTTTTTTTTCCTTTTTCTTTCTTTTTTTTCTTCTTCTTCTTCCCCCCTGAGACACAACTCAATTCCAAACAATTCGGTTGACATGAAACTCTAGTGCTGTCTTTTCTTTCTTTCTTTCTTTCTCTCTCGTCTCTACTTCTTCTTTTTGTCCCTCTCGCTTGACTGCGTTTTCCCTCAGCGGCATCGCCTCCCCTAAAAACAGGCCCAAAAAGCCGGCCGGTGCGCTAAAGCCCAGTATAAAACTCAGCACCGCTAGCGCTGTGCGCCGCTGCGGGGCTAGTGGCTTTAGTGGCCTTTTTAGCGGCCCTTTGTGTTCCTACAGCGCTGATTGCCACAAGCCCACGAGTCGCTACAGGACACTTGCTATGCGTACGCCAAAGGGTGCAAGCAAGAAGCTTTTGTCTCCCTTCGCTTTCTTCGTGCGTGGCCTATCTCGTTTTATTGTCGTCTTGTTTGTCTGCTTCTTGGGTCTGGCCACGAAAGCTTACGTGTTGGTGTTTCTGCTTCTGCTGCTGCTGCTGCTGCTGGTGATGCCGTGTACCACTCCCATCTCCAGTCACCCACCGGCCCCTCGTGCATTCTCTCTTTCTCCCCGGCTGTCAGAGGGAGAAGCATGGCGGCACGGCACAGCACAGCATAAGAAAAGCAAAAGTCTGCTGTGCTGCTTGTCTGCGTGTCACAATGTTTCGATCCGCGTACTCCCGCCGCCGCCGCCGGCACTAACACTAACCCACATACACATACCCACACACAACATGCTGTATGCTGTACTATGAAGAGCCTCACGCGTCGTGGGTAGCAGAGCAGCAGACTATAGGCACTGACCTGACCTGACACACGGAATGCCAAGGCCATCAATAACAAACGTCATTCATGGACGACGCAGGCAAGAGAAAAGAGGAAAAGCACTCTCTCAAGTGGCCGCTATTCGGCCGGCTGGCTGGCTGGCTTGCTCTTCTTTCTCGTGTTCGCTGCAAGTGTCAGAATTCTCGGTCAAGCGTGCGTAACCCACGTACGTATGTATGTAAGTACAAGTCTGTATGTACAAGTGTGTATGTAAGTACAAGTAAGTTTGTAAGTACAAGTAAGTCTGTATGCAAGTACATATACCTATGTCCGCATGTCGCATGTCCGCATGCTGCAGATGTCCAGATACATGCGAACCCATATGCTGCGTGCATGTATTGCATTGCTGTATTACCTCACACGACACAACACTCCGCAGCAACACCAGCAGCCAGCTGTTGTAGCTTGTCTCTTCTGTAGGGGGAGGCGTCGCCAGAGACACGGCAAGACAGGATAATAATGATCAATGCTTGCCAATTTGCCTCTCAGTCTTGGTCTCGTTCTCGGTTTCAGTGCTATTTAGTCTCAGTCTCAGTGTGAGTGAGTCTCGCTCTTTGTTTCTCTCTTTTGGCAATCAGTCATTCTGCGGCTTGCTGTTGGTCTCTGCGTGTATCTCTGCGTGTATCTTGGGCCTCTGCGAGTGGGTGGTGACACACTGTCGACTTTGGTTGCGTCTTCCAGGCACACAAGCCTTTTCTTTTCCTTTTCTCTTGCCATGCCATGACTTGTATCCAGTAGCACAAACACACACACACACACACACACACACACACACACACACACACACACACACACACACACACACACACACACACACAAGCAGCTTTCTCTCTCTCTCTCTTTCTCTTCTCCTCCTCCTCCTCCTCCTTCTCTCGCCTCTCCCCTCCTGTGCATGCTTTTCAGCTGTGGTTGTTTTTAGGCCACAAAGTTCCTTGCCGTTCCTTGATGAGACGCTTGATGACCTGTCAGCCAAGTTATCCTTCAGCAAGCTAACAAAAAGTTTTACGGATTATTCACAATGGCCGATGGAATTAGTGCATTGCTAAGTTGGGCTGTCAAGTTTGATGATATCTGGGCAGCCCCGGAAACGTATACCGCAAGGGTTAGGGTTACCACTTACAACATACAACAGCTCCCTTTGCAAAGTTAGTTTCACACCACCAACTGCGGCATCATTGCCCCAAGTTGTGCCGCCTTCTTGTTGGAGGTTGAAACAAGTCCTACGGCTGTTCTTTTCTTTTCTGCTTTTCTGGTCAGTGTGTGCGAGTGTGCGTGCTGTATTGGGGGCGACATGTTTGTACATGTTTCTACTTTCGGAGGCAGAGATAATTTTAAGCACGACTGGAGGAAGCCCGTTCTTTTCTTGCACAAGCGCCGCTGTAAGAGAAGAGGCCAAACATAGTGACGAGCTGATGGAGGCATAGATACGATACAGCTGTGACTTGCGAGCTTGTGCTTGGCTCGACGTTTGATGGGGCTTGGCCGGTCTTCCGCGTGTTCCTTTTTTCTCTTCTGCTTCTTCGTCTCTTTGTCTTGCCTCTCCCTCTCTGCTCCGTGTGCCGCCCCCCCTTTGCTTGTACAAGAATGAGCGGAAAATATGTTTGAGGATAAGCGAAGTGCAAGAAAAGTCTTGCCGACGCCGAGAGAAAAGGCCTGTCGCAGGGTCCAGCTTTGCCGCCTGGACTGCCGATTTGGGGTCCGCCGGTTGAAGTACAGGGGCAGCCAGTTGAAGTACAGCGGAGCGAGCACTAAAGCCGTAGGGGAAGCCCCCCTATAGCTAATGTTTACAGTGGACATACGGTCGACCATGCCCTGTAATACCAGGGGTTCTCCACTGGAAGCAGGCAAGCGTCCCGCGATTTGTTTCTTTTTCTCTTCGTCTCCTCTCGTTTCTCGTTCCCATTGTCCAAGTCTTTTTCATCTGCATTCATTTCATTTGCACCTCGGCGTCGGAAGCAAGAACAAATACGAACTTGATATAAGCACGGCCTGAGATGAGACTGGCTCATCAGCCGTTGTTGATGAGCACAGCAATTTTTGGCACCATTTTTCATGATTGGTACCTGCATTCACAAGGCGACAATCAGAGATTTTAGCGGAGGGAAATTGGCGTTTGGGTGCCAGTGTGCCCCTGAAGAGGGGCGACAGGAAGGGCGGGAAAAGGAAAAAGAGGTGCAAATGTGCGAAATATTTCTCGGCAGCCCGGTGCGGTTCTTTTTTATAGAGCCAGCCCTAAAAGAGGATAGAATGGATGTGTAATAAAAGAGGAGAAAAGAGGAGAAGCGGTGTTTTCTCGTCCATCCGTCGTGTCTGTTTTTTTTTCTTTTTCTTTTTTTCTCCATCTATTTTTAAGAGACCGAAAATCAAGATTCAAGCAGACATTTGACACTGGGACAGCGAAAAAAAAAAAAGACAAAAAATCCACCACGCAGGTGCCCAATAGTACACAGATCGACGGGCAATAAAAACGGCAACAACAACAACAAAAACAATAACAAACAAACACAACAGTCAACAGCAGCCCTTCAAGCTTAGACCTCTCTGTGTTGACACCGCCGGGCTCCTATTGGTCACATTGGGCCACTTCGGGTTTACTGTTGCTAGACCCACTCCCCAAAATTACCCCTGGCGCCTTCCTTCTTGTGTATGCATGCTTCCTCCGGCCCCTGCTTGGCTTGCTTTGTTTTGTAGGTAGGTAGTAGCTGACAAAGTATCTTTTGCACTAACAATAGCGGGCAGCGGTACCTAGGGCAACGGAACTTCCGTCCATGTCTAAATCCACAAATGTGAGGGTCGTAGAGTAGCAGAGTCGCAAGGGCCCTCTGGACTGTGGTAGTGCTGGTGGTCTGGTCTGGTGGTTGTGGGGGGGTTACTCCTGGGCCAGGGCTGGGTATGGGCTGGCTTGGCCTACTGGTTACTACTGCGGGCTGCTGGCTGCTGGCTGCTGGAGCCCTGCTGCGCAATGGGTACGGTACGGTACATGTCTACATACGTATGTGCATTATGTATGTATGACCGTAACATGCATAGGCACTCCACCACCGGCATGAATAAAGCATACATAAATTCGATAAATCACCGCTCCCACACGCAAGGGAACCTAGAGGGAGGCATATTGAGGCTTGCGCTGCTGGCCTGACCTTCCTTAGCCATGGCCATTGCTATTGGGCCCTGAGCCCTGGGCCCGGGGTTTGTTGTTGTCCTGGTCTTGGCTTGGTCTTGTTCAGCGTGTGCTTGACTTCCTTCATCTACTCCCCTATTCCCGCTTCTTCGTTTGTATTTCTTGACGCTCGACTTAATTTCTTTTTCTCTTCTTCTCCTTTCTTCTTTTCCTCCTTCAACCTTTCTTGTTTTAGAGGCTTCAATCTTCTTCCTTGGTCATCCAGTTTTTTTCTGCGGCTTCACGCTGTTCTTTTTTATTTTTTCTTTCCTAAGCTTTTATTTCCATTCCATACTTTCGTTAAGACCACCACAGCTCTCCTATTCTCTTTGACTTTAGTCTTTTTTGCCCTTCCACACCACCAACGTCATCTTCCATTACTTCGGGAGACGACCATAATATCCGACAGGACTCTTAGTATTACTTTCCAGAACACAGGTATGCTCTTCCGTAATGGTCACCGCTGCGGCCTTCGTCGCTAGACCGCCGGCCTTTCCCCTGGGACAGCCCGCGCCCGAACACCGAAACACCCCGCCAGCCACGCGAGAATCAGGGCAGAGAGAGAGCAACGGACACGACGAGTGCCTCAGGCAGCCAGCAAGCCACCACCGACACGTGCGAGACAGCCCTCGTAAAGCAGAAGCCGACAATCAGCCGCGCGCGCCTTCTACCTCTGGCCATCCAGTCTTGGTTGTTGCTGTTTGAAGCGTCTCAGCGCCCACAAACAAGCCGCAAATCTTCCGCTTGTGGACACGCGTGCTGCCTGCTCTGGGCTGTTGCTGTGCTGCACTGCCGTTGCCCTTCTTGTTTATCAGGCATCCATTTTGTGCCAACAAGAGTCACTCGTCTCAAACTCCAGCCTCTCCTCTTTTATCACCACCGAATTTCCCTCTGCTTCTCATTCTCGCATCGCTTTCTTGCATCATTTTCTCTTGCGTCCCTGCAAATCCACAACCCTACTAACATTCGATATCCAGTTCTCCACAATGCACGGTTTCAAGGTCGCTGCCGCCGCTGCGGCTGTCTTTGCTGGCACCGCCATTGGTACGTCTCAACAGCAACACTCCCACAGCATCAAACTCTTGCTAACCACACCAACTCCCCCCCTTTAGCCGACGTCGACTGTGATAACTCCACTGCCACCTACACCATCACTGACGCTGCCGCTGCCACCATTGCTTGCGAGACCGTCAAGGGCAGCATTTCCTTCGCCACCTCTGTCGCCGGCGCGGTCATTATCTCTGGCCCCGAGGCCATTGAGGGCGATGTCATCATCAACAACGCCAGCCAGCTGACCGGACTCTCTTCCACCACTGTCACCAAGATCAAGGGCAACTTTGAGCTCAACGAGGTGCAGATTCTGGAGTCCATCAACTTCCCCAACCTGCGCTCCGTCGGTCAGCTGACCTGGATCGCCCTGCCCACTCTGGACACTGTCAACTTTGGAACCAGCGGTGTCACCACCGTTAGCAGCATCCGCATTTCCAACACCTTCATCTCCACCCTCGAGGGCATGGACCTGGTCTCTGTCGACACCTTCCAGATTGACAACAACCGCAACCTCAAGACCTGGTCTACCGGCCTGAGAAACATCACCGGCTCGCTCATCATTGCCTCCAACGGTGCCAACCTCGAGATCTCTCTGCCCAACCTGACTCTGGCCAAGGACATTGACGTCCGCTCCGTCAAGTCCTTCTCCATGCCCCTTCTGGCCACTGTCTCCAACGGCATTGCGTTCTCTAACACCACCAACCTGCAGAGCATCTCGGCCCCCAAGCTCACCACTGTCGGCCAGTCCGTTGCCGTCAGCGGCAACGACGCCCTGACTAACATCTCGATGAACGCCCTGACTACTATTGGTGGCGGTCTGACCATCACCAACAACGATAAGCTTGAGGAGGTTAACGGTTTCGCCAAGCTCACCAAGGTCGCCGGTGCCGTCAACGTTCGTGGCAACCTTACCGAGGTTTCCTTCCCCAGCCTGAACGACGTCAAGGGAACCTTTGATGTCATCTCCACTGCCGATGTCTCCGAGTCCTGCACCGACCTCAAGTCCCTGTCCTCGTCCGGCAAGATCCAGGGCAAGCTGACTTGCACGTCGGCCACTAAGGATTCGTCCACTGGCGGTTCCAAGCCCCTGAGCGGCGGCAGCTCCAGCTCCAACTCTAGCGACTCGTCGGATAGTGCTGCCGGCGCCACCAGCTCTAACGCTGTCTTCCTCTCTGTCGCCATTGTTGGTGCCATTGCTGCCCTGCTGTAAATATAACACAGCAACTGCGTGCGTGTTTGTGTTGTACGACGATGTGGTTGGTAAAGAAAGGTATTGTGGGGGGTGATGCATGTAGCACACGAAGTTAGTGCTAATGCGTGACAGATTGTGCTGTTTACGGATAGGATAGTCATGGTTTTTGTGGTGGCGTTTTATGCTCCATATCTTTTTTTTATTCCCTCTTTTTTTTGTCTTGCTTTTTTTTTCTCTTCTTTTCAAACCACCCTGACTTTTGAGCACCTCTCTACGAACCACGATGACAATCTTGTATGTTGACAGTTTTTGTTGCAGCGTGTATATCTTTCTGCCTTGGTTGGATGGTGTGTGTGCGTCAGTATGTAGAAACAAACTTGTGTGGATTTGATTGAAGTGGCCCGTTGCGTTGTGATGTGTGTTGTGTGATTTTCTGTGCCGCGAAGATGGCGTCCTATAGACGGAGCCTCAAGATGAAGCCCGCCTGCACAATGTCGTGATGTCAGGCTCAACACTGAAGTTTCTGTGAACCCCACATGGGCCGTAAGTCGGCCAATGACAGCCATTTACCCTATCTATACTATAACCCAACGTCTGAGATTCCCGGCGACGAAGTCTTTGTGACTTATCTGTAACACTGTCGAAGCCTTGATTACCGGTTGAAGTAGTTGCCTCTGTTATAACCAGGCCATCATCATGACGCGTCCACACCCTCTTGACCCACTCGGCCCTAACGAAATCACAAAGGTACTTATCGGCGGCTTCCTCTCCCGGGTTCCTCTTCTCGGCCTTTTCCCGGCCTCCCCCGACTCATCTCTACCCAGTCCCATACTAATCTCTCTCTTGGTCTTGCTCTTCTCTCTCTCCACGCAAGGCTACAGCCATCGTCAGACAGCACTTCCCCCCCGCTGCGACGCTTGTCTTCCGCGTGGCCACCCTCCATGAGCCCCGCAAGGCTGAGCTGCTCCCGTTCCTGGACGCCGTTGCGGGCGGTGCGGTGCAGGAGCCGGCGGCGTGGCCAGTGCGCACGGCACGCGTGCATGTGATTGCAGAGGGGTGTGCCGGGGCCGCAGCAGGGGCAGCCGCTGGCGCAGATGTAGACACAGACACAGAGACACACCCTCTCTTCGAGTTCCACGTTGATCTCGATTCCGAGCACGTCATCTACAAGGAACACAAAAAGGGCAAATACTCGTACATCGACCCCGAGTTCATGGATCGTGTGCAGGAGGCGTGCTTGGCCGATGAGCGCGTGCAGGAAGAGATCCGCAAGCTGGAGCTGCCCGAGGGATCGTCGGTTGTGGTTGAACCGTGGGAGTATTCCACTGACGGGCTGAATGATGTCACGCAGCGGACGACAATGGTGAGTATTCTTTTCCACTGCCGCCCCCGCTCCGCTACCCGCTTCTCCTCGCTGCGATGCCGACGACAGCGTTAAGACTTACCTCCATCTCGACTCCTAGTGCTGGTTCTATCTGCGCAGGATCCCGCATCCAGATACAAACTACTATGCCTACCCGCTGGACCTCTGCGCCGAGGTCTCCGAGGCTCTCGCCGTCACCAAGATCTACCACCTGCCGTCGGCCGCCGACGACCGCATCCACCAGCACGCGCGCGCCTTTGACCCGCGGCGCGTCCACACGTCCGCAATCGAGTACCACCCCGATCTGCGGCCAGCGCCACGCACCACCACTAAGCCGTACCACGTGGTGCAGCCGCAGGGCCCGTCGTTCCACGTGGCCGGCGGCAGCAGTGGCACGGCCGTGGCGTGGGAGAAGTGGGCGTTCCGCGTCGGCTTCAACTACCGCGAGGGCCTGACACTGCACGATGTGCGCTACGCCGGCCGGCCGCTGTTCTACCGCCTTGCGCTGGCCGAGATGTTCGTGCCCTACGCCGACCCGCGCTGCCCGTACCCGCGCAAGGCTGCCTTTGACCTGGGCTGCGACGGCGCTGGCATCAATGCGAATAATCTGCAGCTGGGCTGTGACTGCCTGGGCCACGTCAAGTATTTCGACGCGTGGCATGTGGCAGGCGACGGCTCGCCGCTGCGCTTGGAGAATGTGGTGTGTTGCCATGAGCAGGACGACGGCATCCTGTGGAAGCATTCGAGCTTCCGGTCGGGCAATGCGGTGGTGGTGCGTTCGCGCATCCTCGTGCTGCAGACCATCATCACCGTCAGCAACTACGAGTACATATTTGCCTTCCACTTTGGCCAGGACGCTTCTCTGCACTACGAGGTCAGGGCTACGGGCATTCTGTCTACGGCGCCCATCAACATTGGCGACCCGGTTCCGCCCTACGGCACGCTCGTGGCTCCCGGCGTTTTGGCCCCGTACCACCAGCACCTGTTCTGCCTGCGGATCGATCCCATGCTAGACGGCCCCAACAACTCGGTGCAGGTGGAGGAATCACACGCCATGCCCATCGACGACCCGGCCACGCACAACCCGTTCCACGTCGGCTACACCACCACATCAACCATTGTCGAGGAGGAACAGGGCCTGGACCTGGACCACACGAGCGCGCGCGTGTTCAAGATCATCAACGAGGGCAAAATGAACCCCATCACCGGCACGCCTGTTGGTTTTAAGCTGCTGCCGGCATACAGCCAGCGGCTGCTCGCGCACCCGTCGTCGTTCCACGCCAGGCGCTCCGAGTTTGGCCAGCACGCCGTGTGGGTGACGCGCTACCACGACGACGAGCTGTACCCGGCCGGCACCTTCACGATGCAGTCGTCGGGTGGCGACGGCATTGCGTCGGCTATTGCGCGGCGGCGCAGGGAGAGCGGCGGCGGCGGCGACGGTGAGGCGGCGTCGGCGTCGGTGGTGCGCGATCGCGATATTGTCGTCTGGCATACCTTTGGGTCGACGCATAACCCGCGCATCGAGGACTGGCCCGTCATGCCGAGCGAGAAGATGGTGGTCGGGCTGAAGCCGGTCAATTTTTTCACAGAGAACCCGGCTATGGACGTGGCCGTGTCGACGCAAGCAGATAACAAGAGCGTTATGGTGTGCTGTGCAGAGCGGGGAGAAGGAGACGCAGAACAGGAATAGCAGATGATTGGGGTATCGCATTATATAATATCAAGTTGTCATGTCATGTATCTTGTAGTAATCAGGCATAGAGGCCAGTCTCGAACTTGTCTGGGTCAAAGTAGGCAGGCGTGATGGTGTTGCCGTTGAACATGCGGCCATCGAGTTCGCTGACAGCCTACCACACGGGAATGTTGTTAGTGGGGGGTGTGTATGAGAGAGGGGCGGGGTGATGTGTGTGTGTGTGTGTTACCCGTAGAGCTGAGATTTGGTTGGTGAACTTGATAAAGACCCGCCGAGATGCCTGGTCGATGTACAGGCGCTCGACGCGGCCGTACTAGACGCAGGTTAGCAGGGATTCAGAATACAAAGTGAGCGAGCCACTCGGCGCCGGCACTGTCACCGTCGCCGTGGCCCTCACCGGCACCGTGCAACTCACTTTCTCTCCGCACTCCTCGCCAATCTCCTGGCCCAGACCCAGCTCGACCTCACGAGCAAGATTCGCCATGCCATCCAGCATGCCACTAAGCACGACGACCTCGCTCATCCTGCCAAAGCGGCCGGTGTCCTCGGTCTTCCGCTGGCCGCCCAGGACCCTGGAGCGTGCGCCGGCCGGCTCGGCCCAGCCGCCGCCCTCGGCGTCGGGCCTCTTGCGGCGCTTCTCCACGGCTACTGCCAGCGCGCTGGTGATGCCGTTGGATTCGGCGCCGAGTCCCGAGCCCTTGGTCCAGCCGTACTTGGCCATCATGCGGCCGGCGAAGCCAGTCTGGCCGGGCCGGTTTGCACGCGGTGCGCCGTCAGCGCCGTCGCCATCGCCGTCGACTGTAGAGCCATGGCCGAGGCCAAATGCCGCGCGGGGTTCGTCGTCCCAGTCTTCGCCTTCCTCTTGGTCGGCGTCGTTGTTCTGAGAGGGTGTGTAGCGCACTGGTGCGCTGGCAGCAACTACGCCAGAGGCTGGAGCTGCAGTTGGGGCCGAAGTCGGCGCTGGCGCTGGCGCTGACACTGGTGCTTGCGGGGTTGCCTGCTGGCTGTGAGACATGGCCTGTCTGTAGGCATACATATCGTCGCCGGAGATGTCGGTGGGGATCTTGGGCGCTTCTGGGGGAGGCGCAAAGTTCAGGCCCGGCGGGGGCGCAATTCGTGCTGTAGATGGGTGTTAGTAGATGGACGCAAAGCCAAGGGGCCAAACCACACTTACCACCCAGACCAGGCCGCTGGTCCCGGTCCTCCTCATCGCTCAACTCGCTTCGGGAGCCGCTAGAACGACTGCGGCTCCGACTCTGGCTCTTGCGATGGCTGTATAGAAGATCCTTCCACTCTCTGACTTCGCCGATGCGCTCGTCGCTCTTGAGGTACTCGTCGACGTTTGTCGGGCGTGACGGGTCGTACACGTCGTCCCAGTCTGTTTCTCTCAGCTCGTAGTTCCGGCGCTTGTTCTTGTTCTTGCGTCCGCCCCGCTGGCGTTTTTCCCCGGTGCTGTATGTCCACTCGTCGGCCTCGGTAGGCACCCAGTCCGAGAGACGGCTCCTGGCCGGGGCAGCTTGCGGCGTGGGCGCCGGACGGGCCGCTGGCTTGGTGCACGCGGCTGCTGTCGGTGGAGCTGCGGATCCGGCTTGCGCGGGGCGTGTGCCGCTGGGGGCAGGCGCGGTCTTGGGGAAGACCGGCTTGGGTTTCTGCTTTGTCGGGACGGCTCGACGGATGGGCTGGAAACGGAGAGCTGCAACCAATGAGAAGGATGTTAGCTCAGTTACAAGGACAGTCTATCCTGAAATTACAGGGCACCAGCGCTGGAACTTACCGCTATCAGCTGCTTTTTTCTTTGCCCCGGCACTTGAATCTGCGGCATTGGAGGCTCCGGACTCGGGCTCCAATAGATTCGCATAGAGCGACAGTCCTGTGCTCTTGGGCGGCGGCTGGCCAGACATTTTCAAAGCTCAATGATGAGGGTGCAGATACGGCGATGATTTCGAGGCGTGGTGTTGCTGGTGATGCAAGATTCATGTTTGGCGCAGGCGCTGGAAATGACGATGTAGATGGGTCATAAGTATTCTGACAGCGGCTTTTTGTGGTGACACAAAAATCAGCACCTTCCTCGAGAGAAAAGCCGTGATGAAAAAAGGCTGGACGCCTTATGTCGTGCCTGTCAGGACGAGGCTGACAGAAACTGAGCAGTATGGGAGACGAGGCTGAAAAAATAACGAGCAAGGCGCTGTATCAAGAGCGACGCGGGAATCTACACGATCATCATCATGTGCGAGGGGAACGCATTGGGTTGCGAATCAAGAAGACATATAGATTTAAATGCGCAGTCATACACTCGTTCAAACTAAACTTCCACAGGCCTATCTATAGACACACAAATTGACTCTCCTCGACCAGCGGCGCGTCAAGCTGTTCGGCGCGCACGCCAGCATCCACGGCCTCGTTGTAAATGGCCTCCGCGCTGGACGACGGCTTGATGGAGATCCAGCCCTCCTGGTCCAGGTCATGCAGGGCCCTGAGGAGCCAGCTGCAGCTGCTGATGCCGTCCTCTATGATGTCATTCCCGTCAAAGCCGCGGCCGCTAATGGCCGGCACCAGCGGCACCTCTGCCACGCGCTTGGCCAGCTCCTGGCGCATTTCGTCGTCGACGTCGGCGATGCGGATGGCGCACACCACTGGCGTGGCCGCGAGCATGTCGGCCACGTCGCGCGACTCAAAGTGCCAGCCCTGGACGCCCGGGCGTCGGAAGGCAGGGTCCGACATGGTGACAGGCCGCCGGACGGGCCGTATCGCTTTGGCTTCGGAGCGTCGTTGGCTGTCGTCGTCCTCATTGGAGCGCCGGATGTGGTACAGCTGGCCGCTGGTGTTGGTGATGTGGCAGTACAGGCTCCAGTGCCATCGCTTGGCCATGGGGCGGGGCTGCTGCTTTCCGAGTGGCTTGTAGGTGGGCGATGAGATGAGCAGGTAGAGTGAGCCGGCGCAAAGCTCTACTGACGGCTGTTTGAGTGTGCGGTCTGGAACCCCTGTGGCGTTCAGGTTTGCTAGCTCAGCCCAGATGGGGTGCGACTGCAGAATCTGCTCGAGGCCCTTCAAGACTTCTACGTTATTCATGGCGGCTGGGACTGGGTGTGTGGTATGTGCGTCGGTGGTTGTACAGGAGAGGAGGTGCGGCGAAGTCAGGAGATGCACCATACCAAGCAAAGCACCATTCACAGCGAGGGAAGCCGTAATATACCAAGACTACTTGTCACCATAGAAGCCTCGAGAAGCGCAGCGCAGTCAGTCCTGATGCCGTTCTCTGTGCCTGGTGCCAGGGGCCCAAAACCAAAACCAAGACCGGTGGTGTTCGTCAGATGCGTGGAATGAAGGGGTACACGCATGCAAAGAGAGGCAAAAAAGGCGCTGGAAGCAACGGCGAGGCAGGCCTGGCTGGGGGGGTTCAAGACAGGCAAAGCAAGGGGTCGTTGATGTATGTGTACAAAGAAGATCCGAGAAGCTCGAGTGCAATGGACACAACAGTGATAATGCTCTCTTGCTCGCTCTCCAAATCGTCAAGGTTATAAGCAAACGCGTCCGCCGGGGTCTGGACCGGGGCCGGACGCTAGAAGCTGCGCTAGAATGAAGCTGGGGCTGATCCGGCCGGCGTCACGTGGGGGACAGCTAGTAGACCCTAGGTATTGGGCCGTCTCTAGGGTCTGGTGGTGGTGATGGGATTGGAGCTTAGGCGTGGTGGGTGTGTATTTTGAGACCAGAACATCGAGATTCTGATGTGAAGAAGAGAAAAGAAAAGAGAAAAGATCTGAAGCTCGTATGACATCTACCACTTGTTAAATATGTAAAAACACGAAATCACAGCATCACACATCCCAGCATGGCCAGCTGACTCATGGAGGCGCAGAGAGTGGCAAATACGAGCAAAAGAAAACCAAAAAAAGAAAGGATGCTCCGAGTGAGGGTCGAACTCACGACCTTTGGATGGCATTTTACATTGCGGATGTTTGAAATCAGACTCCTCATGAATTATGAGACCACTGCGCTACCACTGCGCCATCGAAGCCTGTTGTATTTCAGATTGTTGAACCCCGGCTTCTAGAATAGAGCTATAATTGCGGCCAGTGCAGATGCGCACGCCATATAAACGGCGTCGCATTCCGCGCTGCTCACGTAATCTCTGCATCTAAAACATTTCTGCTCTCATCCGTTTGCCGGTCTCACCTCGCCGTCTCTCCTTGTGACTTCACATTCTTTGCTGTGCGCCCACGCAGACGCAATCATATCGCTGTTATCAAAAGGGCGCCCTATCAAAATTGCATCATCCGAATAAATCCAATAAATCCCGACCTCTTATCCCGACACCGCATTACTATCACGTCATACCCTGTCTCTTAAAAAGCGCTCTCCAGCCATCGCTTTGTCCTCGCTCGACCGCCGAATAAACTCCGATCCGCTCCATCGACACCCACCCACACTCCGCTCTGCCCCGTGCCGTCCCGTCTACCATCATGGCTGGCCCGCTGACCCTGCAATCCGCCATCCAGGGCGCGCCCGGCTCCGTCGCCGTCATCGTGCCCTCGAAGCCGGCGCCGCTCAAGGCCACCTACTCCAAGCTCGTCGCCGACATCACCGGTTTCCGCAAGACCCTCGCCGGCTTGGGCATCGGCAAAGGCGCCTATGTGTCGATTGCGCTCATCAACAGTTACGAGTTCATCGTCGCCTTTGAGGCTAGCGCATGGCAGAGCGCAATCGCCGCGCCGCTGAACCCCAACTACAAGCAGGCCGAGTTTGAGTTCTACATCGAGGACGTCAAGTCGGACCTGGTGCTTGTGCCGCGCGGCGCTTATGCTGCCGCTAGCCCGGCCGTGAAGGCGGCGCAAAAGTTCAATGCCGCCATTGCCGAGTGCTACTGGGATGCGCAACAGGGCCAGGTTGTCGTGGATCTAAAGGACGACGGTAAGCTCAAGGGCAAGACGAGTGATGTGCTCACTGCTACGCCGGACGACATTGCCCTTGTTCTCCACACGAGGTGAGATTTGATGTGCGCCTCACAGATCATAGTGTCTCGTCTGCTAACACTGCTTCACAGTGGCACTACCTCCCGGCCTAAAGTGGTACGTAGTAGAGCCATGGACACGCACATGTGCATCACATATCAACCAGCAGGACTCATCTCTAACGTGTCTAGGTGCCTCTCACACACCGCAACCTTACCCGTACCATGGGTATGCTAGACCCCACACCGTTTTCCTCCCTGCCTGACTCTGGCACGCCTACTAACACCAACTTCGCACAGTCAACATCAAGAACACGTACCAGCTGACCGACGCCGACCGCACTATGCTGGTGATGCCGCTCTTCCACGTGCATGGCCTTTTATGCGGCCTGCTGGCCCCCCTGTACACCGGTGGCTCCATGATTGTGCCCAGCAAATTCTCCGCTTCTGATTTCTGGCCCGACTTTACCACACACGGCGCCAACTGGTACACGGCCGTGCCTACCATCCACCAGATCCTGCTCAAGAACCCCGTGCCATCGCCGCTGCCCAAGATTCGCTTCATCCGCTCGTGTTCATCGCCGCTCTCGCCCACCGTCTTCACGCAGCTGGAGAAGACGCTGCAGGCGCCGGTCCTCGAGGCTTACGCCATGACCGAAGCCGCGCATCAGATGACGTCCAACCCGCTGCCGCCGGCAAAGCGCAAGCCCGGCTCGGTCGGCGTGGGCCAGGGCGTGCAGGTCAAGATCCTCAACGAGGCCGGCGACGAGGTCGCGCAGGGCGCTGAGGGCGAGATTTGCATCAAGGGCGAGAACGTCACTAGCGGGTATCTGAACAACGCGTCGGCAAATGCCACGGCGTTTGCCAAGAACGGCTTCTTCCGCACCGGGGACCAGGGCAAGATGGACGAGGACGGCTACGTCATCATCACCGGCCGTATCAAGGAGCTCATCAACAAGGGCGGCGAGAAGATCTCGCCCATCGAGCTGGACAATGTCCTGACCCGCCACGCTGCTGTGTCCGAGGCCGTCAGCTTTGCCATCCCGGACGACATGTACGGCCAGGAAATTGGCGTTGCCATTGTGCTCAAGCCGGGACAGGCGCTGAAGCCCGAAGAGGTCAAGGCCTGGGTGTCAGAGCGTCTTGCCAAGTTCAAGACACCCAAGAAGGTGAGAAACAGACCAGACCGATCCAGTTACTGTGCTTGATGCTAATTCTGCTGTAGATTTACTTTACGGATGTCATGCCCAAGACTGCCACGGGCAAAATCCAGCGGCGCATTGTGGCAGAGGAGATGCTGAAGCAGGCCAAGCCCAAGCTATAAGTTCTGGAGCTAGCTGGCGGTAAGACGTACGCATGAATGTGCTGTGATGTGTGATCATCCCAACGATGAGGCAGCCTTACCGGCTCCCCAGAAATGAAAGACAAAGCGTATATTAAACAAGATAATTTTAACTAGATGACGAGGGAAAGGTCGAGATCTAAACAAGAAGATTACCGATCAACGGTAATACAGAGCATATATAGGGAAAGCGAAAACTAAACCCAGAAAGAAACAAAAACTTTTCAAAGAGCAAAACAAGACAGTCTCGGGTGTCGCTGTTGGCCTATGAGCTGGCAGGCTGTTCACAGAACAGCCAAGTATGAACAGTACCGGCCACTCAAAGAACAACCGGGTCCAAACAGGACAGGCCACTCAACGAACAACCAAGTTGGGACGGGGCATCAGGCAGAACTTTGGCAGATTGGTGAAGCGCTTTTCACTTTCCACAAAATGTTTGATAATCTCCCGGCGATGCGGGTGGCCTCTGCGGCGGGGCGAGCCACCGAGACAGATGTGACGGCGCCTAAGCTGGATCTTGTCCTTGGACGGGGTGACGCTGGGCATCGGAAACCTCACGCCGGCGATGCAGTGGAAGCTGCCGATGATGCGCGTCCAAGGGTAGAACACGCTGATGGTGTTGAGGCTAGTCTCGGGCGTGTCCTTGACCTTGGCCTTGGTTGTGAAGGCAATCTCGCACGTGGCCGGCAGCTTGGCCAGCTTGCTGGGCTTCGCGTCCAAGCGGATCACGGGCTCCGTGAGATCGCGGGGCGTGCGCTTAAAGGGCTCGCCGTGCGAGGGCGGCTTGGTCAGGCCCTGGTGGCTGAGGAACAGGTGCTTGCGTTCAATGACCAGGTCGAGCTTGGTGGGGTAGGCGATGAACATGTAGGCCATGCGCTTCTTCCAGATGGCCAGGTCCAGGTCCCGGTAGGACATGGGCAGGAAGCCGCGGCTGATGCGTCTGCCGTACATGTAGGACTCGAGCGAGAGCAAGGTGTACTTGCGTAGGACATATTTGGGGAAGACGGAAACCGCGGTGTACATGAGATCAACCATGCTCGTCTTGAAGGTGGTGACCCTGGTGCTTCTCGGGAGAGGAAAGACGGGGAACATCATCTCATAGTATTCAACCTCAATCTTCTTCATGAAAAGGGCATAGCAGGTATCGATGGTTTCCATCCAGGCGGGAGTGGACATATCACGATCGGGGAGGATGTTTCTCTTCAGGTAGGTGGGCAGGTGGACATAGCGATGGTCGCGGGTCTTGACGGCCATGCCAATGATGCCATGGTTGAACCAGAGAGTGCGCTCAACCCAGTGGCGGAAGTAGACCATGATCTTGGTGTGGGAGTCCAGGGCTTCTTTCATGGAGCCGGCCACATAGGTCTCTTTGGTGACGTCCATCATCAGGGTGCCCAGGAAGTCGCAGTAGGGGCCGAGGAAGATGTGGACGAAGGCGAGGAGTCTACGGTAAGCGCGGTAGTTGGCGACGGCAATGCAGAATTCGAAAAAGCTGAGAAAGGGCGCTGAACAGCGGCGTTCGAGTTTGATGTCCCACGTGTACATGAAGGTCAGCAGAGACTTGGCGAAATACGCTTGATGTGCGAGGTAGCACATCAGACGGTAGGAACGAGGGCGAAAATCGTAGGTATACATGAGCCGCTGGTTCTCGAAGAAAACCCGGTCCTGCAGAAACCTGCCAAAGGTCGTGAGGACAAGAACACGGGACAGGTCCTGGTTGCTGGCCCGGGCAAGAGGCAGCTCAGGCGGGGCGTCAATACTGAGGAGCGTATGCTCCACTGCCTCGTCGGGATCACAGGCCGTCATGGTGAGAGGCCGAGGCGGGAGGCGGGGGATGAATATCAAAGATCAAGGGCTGAACAAAGGCAAGAAAAGCAAGATGGCAAAGCTTTAATAGAACTTGATATCAGAATTAGATTGCTGATACAGTGATTTGACCGCAGTTTGAGGTGGTAAGGCCAGGGAAAAAGTCCGACATCTGAAGCTCAGAATTCGGGCCACGATGTGCCCTTTATAGATTTCTGGGACGCTATAGAACGCCCGAAGCGTGGAAAGAATTGGCCACAGCAGTGACTTGCAAGTGGCCTGTATTCACAGCGTAGATACAGCAAATACAGCAATATCCTATGTACCTCCGGGCAGACACCCACTGCGCGGGCCTCTGCAAGCTGGCAGCCTTCCACATCTGTCGTTGACGTCCGCCGTGTGACATCGGGCGCTAGCCTATTTTGGGTCTATTGTGTATAAGCAGTAATCGGGGACAAGTGGGCTGGCCGGCCGGAGGCAAATGCGCAGCGCGATGATTTCCTGTTTTGAGCATGGGGGTTAAAGCGGGCCCGCGATGATATAAAAACGCGCTGTGCTGCCACTACCCACGAATACATTGTCAATAGTCCAGTGAGTGGTGACGTCACGGCGCAACTGGCTGTAGATGCATACTTGCATGTATCTATTTTGATATGTGGGTACATAGGTACATGTCTTTTGGTGGCTGCAGAGATTAGCAGCTGAGGCGTGAACCAGCATAATTATGCCCTATAAAGGTAGAAAATACGTACAAAAATGGGACAAACTGAATCCCCTTTAGCCGTACAAGGTCCGATAGCTCCTATTGGCCTTTATACCTCTTTCTGCGCTATTAGCCGCCGTCTATCTGCCGCCCAAACTGTACACACGACGTTGTTCATCAATTCAGCATCTCCACTTTTCCACTGTTACACCGCATGCGACAAGGCAACAACGCCCTTGTCCATTCCCAAAAGGGAAACAACACCATGTCGCTATAATGCATCCCTATAGCGGGGCTCCCCAAGCAAACGGAGATGCTTCTCCACTCCATGTCATTGGAGATGTCAAAGGCCTCCTCCATATTCACGCTTTGCACACTACAAGCCGTGACCTTTTCTAACCCCTGCCCTCTCTTCTGACGCGTGAAACCTCCACGTTCATGTCAACTTTCTACCGCTGCGTGCCCCGCCTTTCCCTCAGAAAGTCTCTCGCCTGCAACCAGCCCGGCCGCTCTGCTGCCATCCCCACCTCCCATCCCGCCGCCGCCGCCGCCTTCAGCCCCCGCACAGCCCGCACCATGGTTTCCGCCGTCCCTCCCGGCAAGTTTGAGTTTCTGTGCGTCGTGCCCGACAAGCCTGGCGCGTTGGAGAAGCGCCTCGCTGCGCGGCCGTAAGTGCCCCTCGGTTGTCGCCCTTTGGCTCTGCCTCGGCTTCGGCTTCGGCTTCGGCTTCGGCGTAGACGCTCGCTAACCAGCCTGCTGCATGCTACATAGAACTCACTTTGCCAACCTCCAGTCGCAGGTTGCCACCGGCGTCATCAAAGTCGGCGGTACGTACAGAGGCTCCTCGTGGCCTTCCAAAGCCTACGTGCGGGGTCTGCGAAGTCTGCGAATATCGCGAATACTGAATCCG
>JAXHKQ010000149.1:0-44988 GCA_038407185.1 Chalaropsis ovoidea | reverse complement strand
AAAAAAAAAAAAAAAAAAAAAAAAAAAAAAAAAAAAAAAAAAAAAAAAAAGCCCCCAAGGCCCCCCCGTTGCGGGGGGGGTATTTTTTGGGGGGGGGGGGGCAGGACTGCAAAGGAGCGCGGGCAAGCAGCAGAGAAACAAAAAAAGAAGAAGAGAAAGGCCCAGAGGGAAAAAAGGACGCCAGGCAGAGACGATAGATATTAAGTACGAGAAGCCATGAAACAGCACAGCACAGAAAAAGACGAGGGGACAGGCGGCCAGACTAGAGCAGAATCTTGAAGCAAAGCAGGAGATTTTGGAGAGCCCAGGAAAAGAGAAGGCCGGGGGTCGAACGTGGTATGTAGTATGTCGAGAAGGGCCCAGGGCCAGGACCCCCCAGTGGCCGGAATGGAGGGGGTATTGGGGATGGGGGATGGGGGACAATGACTAGGAACAAGGACACACGAGGGACAAGGACCGGGGCCCAAGGCCTGCAGCCAGAAGGATGGACTTGATTGGACTTGGGGCTTCACTTTAAAAGAAGGCAAATGTGACGCTGCAGAGGCTGCAGAGGCTGCTGGCGCATGAACCGCGCAGGACTGCGCCGAGGAAGAGGGCGGGTGGCTTGTTAGTGAGGCAGACGGGGCGCAACAGGTCAGACATTGGGAGGCCAAAGTCCAATGGCAAAGCAGAAAGACTTGGCCGCACAGAGCCTGGCAAACAAGTCCACAAAGAGACGGCAAAAAGGACGGGAAAAGTCACTGAGCACTGAGTAGCCAGCCGGCCGGTCGAGGTTCACCAACAACCCTCCAATACAAGACAAATACAGGCTATGTAGCCTGTTTTACAGGGGCCTTATATGGGCCTTACAGGGGCTATCCCCGCTATCAGGTTTGAGAATAAGGTGGGAGCCAGGGCCGGTAAGTAAAAATGGCATGCAGCAAAGAAGAGAAGATGAAACGGGGAGGGGGGACAGCAGGCAGGGAAGGGGACGAGAAGAAAGGAGGACGAGAAACGAAAGACTAGAACACGATGGGTGCTTCGGGGGGGCTTCTACACAAGAGAGGCAGAGAGACCACAGAGAGAGGCAGCAAGACTCCGGCAGAGAGCGCCGCCCCCAACCCAAGACTCACCCAACTGACCACTCCCCCCTTCTAGCCTCTTCTCCCACGTGTACGGCTGGCCTTGATAAGAGTAAGGACCGCCCAGGATTCGAGCCCACTAACCACTAACCACTAACCACTAACACCTGGGCACCCTGCTGCTTTGTTGCTGTTGCTGCTGGGGCTTGGCTTTTACGATACCCGCGCTAGAGCTTCAAACATTTCTTGGTTTCTCACCACCGCCCGCTACAGCACCGCGTGGCAGCGCCGAGATCCGCGCCGCACTCTACCAAGGCTTTTTAGCAGCACTCGAGAAATTGGCGGAGGCGAGTTGGAGCCGTTGTCTCTGGGTCCGACCCTAACCCTAACATTCCCATGATCGTCGTCTTAGTCAACAACATGGTGTAAGAGAAATTAACGAAAAGGAGAACCATTCACGGAAAATTAAGCATCCATCACAGAAAAAACGCCACAGCAAGCACCTAAAAGTTTGCCTCTTCCCAGCATCATATCTCGTTTATCGGAGACTTTCCTCTCCGCTCAATCTCTGGCCTAGCATGGCCTGGGTTTGGCCCGGTTTAGGCTTGGCCTAGCAGCCTAACCCTGGTTCGGGTTACCCCGGCTCGGGTTACCTTGAACTCCCTTCTTTTTTACTTCTATTTCCCGTCTCTCGTTGCGTGAGCTTAGCGAGCCAGACATGTCAAGATACTGACTGTCCCGTCTTATATCCGCTTTGGTTCATTTCCCGGCTTCCAATGTTCTGGCCCAGCCCAGGGAACAAAACTTGACATGTAAACCCTAACAACGCACACCGCGTAACCCTACATGATCTCGGACCTCCTCTTCCCCCCCCCTCCTCCTTTGTACTTCCTATTCCTGGCTCTGTCGCTGGGTCCCCTCCACTGACTTAATTTCCATTCTGGCTAATAATGTTCCAAGACCGCTAGTAAATGCCTCTGCGCTGGCTGGGCTGGGGCTGCACTGGCACTCTATTAACACTGCACTGCTATTGCCTACTGTGCCTCTGAAAGCCCGTATAAGAAGAGATGGGAGAGTAGGGGAACTGGGCCTATATGACACCAAGAGCATAATATCTGGGCCGGATACCACCAAGTCCCCATCGTGAGGTCCCGCCCAAGCTACTGCTGCTGCTATCACAGCCGGAAAACCGAAAAGCAAGAAAAGAAACAACAGTTCCACGGCGTGCATATGCCCCTGTTTCAATCCTGAACTTGAAACGGGCCTGTGAGTTGCAGCGAAGAGGTCGGGCCATGTGTGTGACAATGGAGGCAGATAGGACAATGGCAGACCAGACCCGCTGGGTTGTGTATGCACATAATTACACATAATAATACACAGCGTGCATAACATATACATGCCCGCATAACTGGACCGCGACGAGGGGGGAGGAGGGGCAGCGAACAAAGGCCAGCCATCCTTGGGCCTCGTGCAAGTCAAGGTATGCTGCTATCGTGACGGGCCTATCAAGTACCTGCATATGCATGAAACACCAAACGCACAGTTAAGGATGACTAGCTGCGTATGCATGTTTTGAAGGCCTGTTGGTTGGCCGGCGTGACTTGCAGATCCGTAGTACTGGCCAGCAGCCTGTATGTGCGCCAGTACATACATACACACAGATGCATGGACATCTACACACTTGCATTGTACACGGCCAGCCAACCTCTGCGCTCTGGCTAGGCCCCGCTGCTGTTGGAGAGCAGAATAGCAGCCGCTATATGCGAGGTCGAGTTCGTCCTCGGACCGCTCCCAGCAAGAACCAAGATACGCGGCGGCCGCCGTCTTTCTGCACTGGTGTATTTTTGTCTTCTTTTGTTTCCGCCTCAGACCTGCCCCTTCTTCTTGCACAGCCATCGAGTTCATCTGGAGAGAGAGTCCTTTTTTGGTCTCTGTATTTCTCCGCTGGGCTGTGCTGGGCTGCTATTGTTCTTGTGTATTTCTTGCCTGCACTGTGAGGCCAGAACAGGCCGACTGACAGACAGACGAACTTGCCGGTGCTTTGATGAAGCCTGAGATTCATATATGAGAGCATATTGGTGAATATTGGGGGCTTTATTTGGCCGATATGAGGACAGCATTTTCCTCGTTTATTAGTCGAGGTTGGACGACTTGGAAGATTTATTTTCCCGGGCAAATATTTTCTCTTTTTTTTTGCTTCCAAGTTTTTCTTCTTCTCTCTCCAGTCTGTGGCCAGTCTCCTTTTCTTTCCTTTTTTTCTTTTTTCTTTTTTCTTTTTTCTTTTTTCTTTTTTCTTTTTTCTTTTTTCTTTTTTCTTTTTTCTTTTTTCTTTTTTCTTTTTTCTTTTTTCTTTTTTCTTTTTTCTGTCTTTTTTTCTTTTTTTCTTCTTCTTTTCTTCAAGCCGAAACCCACGGCGCACAGGCGAGCAAGCACCCCAATATCACCATCACCACAAACCATGTAACTTCATGTCAACATGCCCACTACACCAGCAAAAAAAACATACAAAAAACATGACAAAATCCCACCATCTCGGCTTGATCAACACAGCCCGAGAGTCTCTTCTCCAACAACCAGAAAAATAAACAGCGGGAAAAGAATCTCGACATCAAGTGATATCGCTTATATCCTTGGCTCGTCCTGTCAACAGGTCTTCATAGACAAAAGGTCCAAGCGCAAGCCTCAACAGAGTCAAGTCAAGGCGACTTTTGGGTGTCCTTAAGACAAGCTGGGAAATGGACAGAGGGGAGTGACAGACACAGACACAGGCAGACGCAGGCAAAAGTATCTGTGGAAGAGATCGAGCAAAGTCGTGTTAGTGTCTAGGGTTAACGACATCACCAAACCCTAAAACTGCGCGTCCCGAGGATTGGTAATCGCCGCCTCTCGGCGTCCACACGCCGTCTTACAAACCGGGTTTCTGGAGGCTTAGGCGGTCTGTCCTGGTATATGCATACTCGATTTGTAAGACTCCCATGAAGGGATAAGCAAAGCAGAGCAACCGAAAAGAATCTAAATCTAACGGCTTCCATCGCTTATAAAGAAACGCCAGGCGGCAATTAATCGCGGCAACTCCTTCGCTGCAGAATAAGCGGGCACTGGCGTTGCGTGCGTGCCTGCCTTGTTTGCTTGCTTCTTTGTGATCTGTTTGGCTGTTGCTTTGTTTGAGGGCTTTTCTTATCTGGAATCGCCAAGTGCAGGTATAAAGTACATGCCATGTACTGTGTACCTGTACACACGTAAGTACACACGTAAGTACCGTGTACATATAGACTTAGTACATGTACATGTCACCCTCTCCCTCAACCTGCCTAATCCTCCGCTCTGCCTATTCCCACAATTGCTGATTAATCCGTGACAATTCGTCATTTTCAACGTCCCATAATGCCATCACGACATCCTGAGATCCCGAGATGCGAGCGTCTGCCTTTAGCTCTGCTCCACGTGGCCCGCATATAACAAGCCACCGCCTGCCCTGCGTCCACACTGTCAAAACGCCCTGACCCCGTTCGTCCTCCAGACGCTCAGATCGACCTGCCCTCCGCATAACGCTGACATTCTGCCACCCGCCCCCCCACGACCAATCCTCCCGCCATGTCAATCCCGACCAAGACCGCCAACACCCCCGCCAAAGGGGTGCCGTACTACACTCCCGCCCAGTCACCCCAGGCCGGCGCTGCCGTGGAAGGCCAGGCCAACCTGCCTACCCTCTTCAAGCCGCTCAAGATCCGGGACATCACTCTGCACAACCGCATTGCCGTCAGTCCCATGTGCATGTACAGTAAGCCGAGGCTAACCAGCCAGTCCGCCCTGACCAGCGGAGCTCTCCGTTCTCTCCGCCTTGCAGCATTCTGACACAGACACCAATCCAGGCGCCTATGATGGCACTGCCACCGACTTCCACCTGGTGCACACCGGTCAATTCGCCCTCCACGGCGCCTCGCTCGTCATGGTTGAGGCCACCGCCGTGCAGCCGCGTGGCCGCATCTCGCCCGAGTGCCTGGGCCTGTGGAAGGACGAGCAGATTGCGCCGCTCAAGAAAATCACCGACTTCATCCGCAGCCAGGGCTCCGTCTCCGCCATCCAGCTGGCCCACTCGGGCCGCAAGGGCAGCACCCTGGCTACCTGGGTGGCCGCCAAGAGAAAGAGTGTGGCGCTGGAGGCCGATGGCGGCTGGCCCGACGATCTCATCTCCGCGTCGCCCATTGCCTGGGACGAGGGCTTCCCCACCCCCCGCGCTGCCTCGGAGGAGGAGCTGAAGCAGCTTGTCGACGACTTCAAGGCCGCTGCTGTACGCGCCGTCCAGGCCGGGTTTGGTGAGTTCTGACAAGCACTGCCCGCGTAGTACAAAGCTAACCCTCTCCTGCTAGATATCATCGAGATCCACGCTGCCCATGGCTATCTCCTCTCTCAGTTCCTGTCCCCTGTGACCAACCACCGCACCGACAAGTACGGCGGCAGCTTTGAGAACCGCACGCGTCTCCTCAAAGAGATCATCGCAGGCACGCGGTCCGTGATCCCCGCCAACATGCCACTGTTCGTCCGCATCTCTGCCACCGAGTGGCTCGAGCACACGGGCCAGCCCTCGTGGGACGTGGCAGCCAGCATCCAGCTTGCCAAGGAGCTGCCGGCGCTGGGCGTCGACCTGCTCGACGTGTCGACGGGCGCCAACTCGCCGGCCCAGCAGATCCCGCGCAACCAGAAGCTGTACCAGCTCGACATTGCCGGGCAGATCCGCGCGGCGCTGCGCCACGACGGCCTCGCGCTGCTGGTTGGCGGCGTCGGCATGATCCGCGATGCGGAGATGGCCAGGGCCGTCGTGCAGGACGGCGCGGAGACGGTGCCGGCCGAGTACGGCCACACTACGCGCGCCGACTTGGCGTTTGTCGCGCGGCAGTTCTTGAGAGACCCTGCGTTTGTGTTGAATGTGGCTAGGGACCTTGGCGTCGAGGTCAAGTTCCCCCAGCAGTACTGGCTGGTGGGACCAAAGGTGTACCACCAATAAGCGAGGGAGATGGCACCTGTACGACATAGACCATATATATATATGCGATTAAACACGAGCACATCATACATCTGGAAACGAAGCTGGGGCTTTATAGCACGATTCTCTTCATAGCCTCTCCTAATGAACACCGCACATTTAGTGACACCCAACAATGTGTCCCCCAGTGCATCACCATAGCCACTTCGGTCCTCCGCTCAGAACGGCGGCGTCTGGGCCTTGGGCGGGTACTCCTTGCCGTTGTGCGACACAGTAGGCGTGCAGGTGCACCGCTGGGCCGCCGGCACGGTGTCCATGACCAGGGCGATATGGGCTCCGCAGCCCCACCAGGTGGTCTGGTCTGGAGCGCCGCGAATGTTAGCAAGTTGGCTGCGGGAGGGGACGAGAGGGGAGAGGAGAGGTTGGGCTTACGGCAGGTATCGCAGGCAGCTGGCTTGCACATTGTGAGGGGAGAGATTATATTGTGGTGTAGTTGTGTGAGTGGGTAGGATGTAGTAAAGACCTGCGGCGGCGATAGAAACGTAGAGAAACGGAGACAAAAAGAAACGCAATTCGACCTTCAATGGAGCCCCTTATAAAACGCATCAAGCTTTTGTCTCTTGTCTGCGTTTTAAAGCCCGGATTTTCAGGTTGCACGATAAAAGCCGTGCGGCGATAAGAAACGGGGTTTGGACCCGCTTTTTTGGGTTTCGGGGAACACAACGGCGACCTGACGTTGTACCTATGTACCTATGTACCTATGTACCTATGTACCTATGTACCTATGTACCTGTGTACCTATGTACCTATGTACCTGTGTACCTGTGTACTCGTGTGGCGGTTCAACATCAATACAACAGCACAGCTCCGTTCCTTCTATAGAGCCAGCTACAGATAAACCAATACACTCACATACAGGGCCGCTCGAGGCTATTGTGCACCCGCCACCCCACTCGTTGATGCAGCACTCGTCGATGCAGCCGCCTCCTCCGCCTCCTCAGCCGCCCCGGCAGGCCGTGACTCCTCTGCCATAGCTGCGGCCTTCTCCTGGGCCAGTTTGCTCTCGACCAGGGAGCGGATCAGCGCCAGACACACCTTTGTGCCGTAGGCAATGGCCTTCTCGTTGAAGTTGTCCGGCACATGCATAAAGACCACTCTCTTCTCTTCCTTACGGTTGGCCAGCTCAGCCAGACTGGAGTAGTAGATGTAGTCGCAGAGGAAGCGGCCTGGATCGTGCGAGACTACTGTCTTGGTGTGGACCTAAAGAACAGACAGAGAGGAGAGGAATCAGCGCCTGTTGATGGAAAGGAAAAAAAGAACAACATACAGGGCAGTTTGCCTTCCACCGCTCGGCCACATCGGCCACGTCGACATCCGTGTCCAACACGGCCGGCAGGGCCCGCCAGTCCTCGCGGGGTTTGTCGGGGAGCAACTGGCCGTCCTCGTCCTTGTACGCATAGCCGTCGCGGTGGGCGCAGGCTTCCAGCTTGTACAGGATCTCGGCGCCGGCCATGCCGATGTGCACGCCAAAGTCGTAGTGCTCGCCGCGCGCCTGCGCGTCCCAGAGCGTCGGCACTACGGCGTGTACTTTGGAGTAGCTGACGCGGATGGGCTCGTGGTAGACCACGATGCGCACGTGCGGGAAGGCCGTGGTGGGCGGGCTGATTTCAGGGCCGGTGCCGGTGCCGGGGCTGGGGCTGGGGCTGGGCTCGGCGGGCGGGAGATACTCGGGTAGAGAATCTGCAATTTCCCAGGCTGGGTTCTTGGGAAAGCCGCGGAAGGGCTGTACGGGTGGTATGCAGGTCAAGAGTCAGAGAGGGAGTCATAAATAGAGAGAGGAGGGCCAAGGACAGAGCCTGAAGCGGCAGTATGAAGTGAGTGAGAGAAAGCATGATAGCCAGAATGAGAGGCCGGCGCAACTTACAGCAAACCCCGTCACCAGCACCGTAAATTCTCTTCGCTGCTGTCGTTGTTCCAAGCAGGACCCCATCTTGAATATGTGGCAGTTGTGGTGTGTGGGTGTTGTGTAGGTAGGGTAGAGGAGGGGGGGCGCTGTGGGATGGGCTGATAGCGAGCCAGGGGCCTGTGCAGCGTGCTTTTATGTGTTTACTCTGGGCGAGAAGGAGAGGTATGAGCTGGGGCACAGATGGAGATGTAGAGGACGCAGTGGTGATATAGAAGACGCAGACGCAGACACCGAGCGTGGCCAGAGACAGGCAAAGTACTGCCACAGACTTCCACGAACAATCAACACAACAAGCGCAGTTCAGCTTGCTCAAGATCGTGGGCATCAAGCGGCAGGCCATGAAGCTGGGTTCCCTGCTCGCTGGCCGTCCTTGAACTTGGCCTGGGCTTGGGCTTGTTTGGGCTAGAGCTGGAACTGACTGGCCCCAAGCTTGAGCTTTCGTCTCAAAGGGGACAACTGAAGTGCGGGGTCTGGCCTTTTGAGCAGCCGCTGTAGCATGCTGTAGTGCCCTGGTGTGCGCTGTAAAGAAACCCCAAAGACCACTAAAACACCGCTGTAACGCCCCGCCCTACAGGCCTCCCACCGCCTACAGCCTTGCTGCCAAACAGCGCTGACAGCCTTCTCCCATTCTCCAATTCCGACCCCATGCAGGCAAAGCAAAGTGCCCCTCCATCGTGAATCTTTTTTTTTTCTTCTGCTTTGCACGGCTTGCTTGAACAATCCCGCATTCTCAATTCTGCGCGCCGTGCCACTGATTTTCGCTCGCAATTTCCGGCCGCTCTATTCTCTCCGAATCCTGATCGCCGTTTCTTGCGAGAGACCCCGTCTCCGTCCGCTTCACGCCCTTCCAGCTTCTCCCATTGCTAGCTCGCACAACGTCATCGCCATGGCCGACGTCGACGAGGTCCCAGCCGAGCTGCGCGGGCTGACCATAAAGTACTGCGGTGGTAAGTGGCGCTGCTGATCTTTCCCGCGGCGGCACCCTGAATATCTAACGGGCTATTCACAAACTGACTTTGGCTTTCATTCTTCTAGTCTGCTCTCTGCCTCCGGAGGTTCGTTCTCCTCTCGCTCGCCGCGGCGACTCCCCTCACATACCGAAGCTCTCCTTGCGTCTCCCATCCGATCCGGGCTGTCAGATGCCGCCTGCCCGCCGCCCAATGGACCCCGTCTGACCCTGACATCTCTCTAGTACTGCGAATACGGCGGCCGTGTCAAGAAGTGCCAGGAATGGCTAGAAGCCAACGAGCCCGAGCAGTACAGCAAGCTCTGGTCTCCCGGTACGGGCCTCCCCCCTCTCTCCCGCTATCCCGTCCAAGCTAACCAATGCCCGCACACCGCCGCCCCGGTGTTGCCTTTTTTCCCCGCCACACAGAAGCCCTCGAAGCCGCCACCGCGTCTCTGTCCGTCGACGCGCAAAAACGCGCAGCCAAGGACGCGCAGAAGAAAGCAGCCAAGGCCGAGGCCCAGGAGGCCAAGGAGGCGGAAAAAGTGGCGCACTCGACCGTCGTCATCAAGCGCATCATGCGCAACAAGAACAAGTTCGTCACGTCGGTCACGGGCCTGGAGGCCTTTGGCCTCGACCTCAAAAAGGTCGCCAAGGAGTTTGGCAAGAAGTTCGCTACCGGCTCGTCTGTCACTCGCGCTGCTGGAGGCATTGAGGAAATCGTCGTGCAGGGTGACGTCAGCCCCGAGATCGAGGAGATGCTCATCGCCAACTACAAGAACATCCCGAAACACCACATAGAGCTGGTCGAAGACAAGAAGAAGAAAAAGAGCGGTTAAGAGCCAACGCTGCTGGACTTTCACGGGTTGGCGAATGCGCGACATGCGGGATAGACGGACGGACGGATATAGTGAATCAAAGTGATACCAAGTGAATACCTCATGCATTTGACCCAGGAAAACTGTATCCTGTAGACTTGTTATCATTGAATGGATGTGTACAAAAACATATGCAGAAACCAGGTAACTCCAAAAGACGCCGCTACGCCAGCTTCATCAAGGGCCTCCCAGACTCTCTTCCATGAAGCACCAGCGGTAGTGAAAGAAACAGACCCAATACAACGTACTCGCCCGGGCACTTCTAGTCCCATGTGTGTGTGTGTGTATGTGTGCAATGCCTCAAGGCAGAAGCCACAAACAAGTGCAAGCAAGTATAACGCAACAAAACGCCTGTCCATACTGTCCATCAGTGTCAGCCCAAAGACTCCGGCTCCGACTCCGACTCCGGGGGGTGCAAGTAGAAAAGAAAACAGAGAGGAGACAAAGGCAGCAAAACGCCCGCGCCGCGTGCAGTCAACGCAGAAAAAAAAAGACGGCCGCTCAAAAGTCAAACAGCAACACCACCAATATGCGTCTCGTTGTCTCAGGCCGCACGACTCCGCAGCACGCGCTTGGGTGCGTCCTTTGCTGCTGAAGCCTTTGACGCAGTGCTCTTCTTGGAGGCCGTTCCGGAAGCAGCCTTCCCGCGGGACGTGGTGGAAGACTTGGACATGGCCGTGCCTGGCCTGCTGGTGGTCTTCTTGACAACCGTCGAGGAGCTGCTGTTGCTGTCGCCACTGGTTCGGCGGGTGACGCGGGTCACCGTTGCCGGTGCCGGTGCGGCGGCTTGTTTTGAGGCAGCCGTGCGTTTTGTGCGTGATGATGTAGTGGTAGAGGCGGTAGAGCTGGTGGTGCTGTTGACAGAAGCCGTGGTGGCCTTGCGTGTCATGGCAGCACGGGTAGTCTTGGCTTTCTCAACCATGTTGGAGAGGATATTGGCGCGCGACGTCTTGACTGGCGATGCAGCGCGTGAAACCGAGGCCTTGATGGGGGATGTCTTCATGGGCGACGACTGCCGGGAGCGCGGGACCAGGCGGGAGTTTGACGACGTTGGCGAGAGAACAGGGCCGTTTTCTGACGAGGTGACAGGGACGGCGCGGACGCGTTTCTTGGGGTAGTCCATCGAGTCGGTGTTTCCATTGTCGTTTTCCTTGTCGCCTCCTAGCATGGCGTTGCTGGTGCGTTTGAAGCGGCGCGCAGCTTGCGCCGGAGCAGCCAGTGAGGGGACAGCCTTCATGCCCGGGCGAAGCACAGGCGCAGTGGACGATTTGGTGAGTCCTGCAGCAATCTTGGCTGCGATCTGGGCGGAGCGTTCCTGTTGCTGGATGTGTCTTTGAACGAGTTCGGCCATGGTGAGTTTTCGGAGAGACACGGGGATACGGTTGAGTCTGATTTCCACCCGCGTGCGTAGGCTTTGCGCCTGCAAATTGTACTGGGCACGTAGCCTTCTCGCGCGCTCGGTGACTGTAGTAAGATTTCCAAGGTTAGCATGGCTGGCCTTCGTGCTCTGACACTGAATGGGGACTTGCTCTCTAGTTGAAGATTGTCGATGAGAGCCTGTTTTTGTGCCTGTGAAATGCCCGCTGGTCTCTTGCGGATCGGGCTCATGTTGTAGCGGGGAGTGCTCGGCTGCATATGGACCACGCCATGCTTCCTGGGCGAAGGCGTCATCGTGTGGTGTCTGATGTTTGATGGTGAAGGAGAGCGCGTTAAACCGTCGCCCTTATCTGCGGATGTGACGGCCATGTTGAGTCGGTGCGGGAGTGATGCGGAATGAGGGCGATTGGGTGTTGAGACTGTTGAACAGGGCGATTGTAGAGGCACAGTATAACAGCCGTGATAATGTATGGCAGATCGAGAACAAAGATTAAACGCGACGGCGCGCTGCGAGCATGAAAGAAATCGTGGGCCCTGGCAAATGTGATGCAGGTGACCATGCAGTTTCTCAGAGTAAAGTGGTGCATTAAGCCATTTGATTGGCTCGCTGGCAAAAGTAAACAACTTCCTTGTATCGATGACTAATCACGCGCTAGGCTTCTTTGGGCGACAAGGGAAGCAACCAAGTCGCTTGTAGCAGTACCTGAAGCCGCACGCTGCCACAGTGGCAAGGAATGTACCGCTACTTCCACAAGCCAGCCAGGCTGAACTTGCCTTACGACTTCTGAATTGCTTCTGAGCTTAGAGCTCCCAGCTCAAGGCCATCTTTTTGGTGACATCAAAAGAACATCTCGAACAATCCCACACACGACCGGCCATCATCGACTTTGGCCAATCCCCTCATTTCCCTTGCCATCAGAATTTCTCTACTACGGCCCAGTTCCCCCCCCTTTTTAGCTGCTTCTACCTCCATTAGCTTGCTCTCCGTTCCCACCACATAAACCGCAATCATGGGTCTCGAGGCTGTCATGATCGTTGTGGACAACAGCGAGAGTAGCCGCAACGGGGACTTTTCCCCCTCCAGATTCGACGCACAGGCTGATGCCGTCAACCAGCTGTTCCGCAACATCACGTCGTCCAACCCCGAGTCCTCCGTCGGTCTTATGAGCATGGGCGGCAACGGCCCCGAGGTTTTGTCGACGCTGACCACCGACCCAGGCCGTATCTACTCTGGTATGCATCGTATCAAGAAACAGATCAAGGGTGAATCGCACCTGGCCACCGGCATTCAAATAGCAGGTGTAAGTTGACGTTGACGACGACTGATCCGCACCTACGGCTACATGGCTTTTATACCGCTACTTTCTGCTAACCCTAGAGCTCGACCGCCCTCTGTCTACAGCTCGCCCTCAAGTACCGCCAAAACAAGCTCCAGCGCCAACGGATAATAGTCTTCCTGTGCTCGCCCCTCGAGGAAGACGACAAGAAGCTGCAGCAGCTCGCATCCCGCATGAAGAAAAACAGCGTCGCCATCGACATTGTGCTGTTTGGCCAGCCCGACGAAGAGGCCGAGGCCCGCCTGCGCAAGTTCAACGAGGAGGTCAAGGGCACCGAAGGCTCCCACCTTGTCATCATCCGCCCCAGCGGCAAGCTTCTCAGCGACGAGCTACTCACGACCCCCATTGTCCTCGGCGACAACGCCACGGGCGACCGCGCTGGCGCTGCCGTCAGCGAAGAATACGCCGAGTTTGGCTTTGACCCCGACACCGACCCCGAGCTGGCGCTGGCTCTGCGCATGAGCATGGAGGAGGAGAAGGCAAGAGTTGCCCGCGAGTCGGCCAAGGAGGAGAACGCTGCCGTCAAGGCTTCGCTGGAGTCTGTCAAAGAAGAGGGCGAGTCGGACCCTTTGCTGGGCGACTCGAGTAAGAAGAACGACAAGGACGATGGCGACAAGATGGATACTTCATAAACGGCTGGTCGGTGGAAGGTGGCATGCAACAGAGGTCTTGAGAAGGCCATCTGCGTGCATGTTCGTTGGGTTACTTTACTTTGCTTCGCTTTGCAATCGAGTTTATGGCGTCACGGCTTATTTAACATGGAACAATGACCAGAAAGACCGGCACACATATTGCATGTATGTACATGACTGCACGTCGGACAAGGCTCACAATGGGCCACAGGCATGATGATGATTAAAGTATATTCAACGCCGTGCCCCTCACGTTACGTATAGTAGCCTGTGCCGCCCCTACCGGTTGTTGATCTCCTTGATATATAGTTGTAGTTTCCGCTCAAACAGTTCGCAGCGCACCGGCATTTCCAGCTGGTAGAACGGGTTCTTCATGACAAAGTCGGTGTACAGGTCATATATCCTCCGAATGGACACATCGACATTCGTCTGGTTGATGTCGGTGAAGAGCAGGAACTTGGTGCCTGTGAGCGTGGTGAAGCATTGCATGCGGAAGTTTTCCGTCTCCAGCACCTCCAGGCCCGACGGCGGCTCTGGCCTGCTGGAAATGCCGCCCGGGGGTGTCGACGGCCGCGGTTGAGACACGGGATTTAACCGTGCTGTGATGGCGTGGACACTTGATGCGTGGGTTGGAGGGTTAGCTTGGCCGGCTCGGTCTAGCCCGCGCAGAGGGAGGAGGAGGGGGAGCTCATGGCTGGCAGGCGGCGTACCCGTGGAATGTACCGGCAAGAACGAGGTAGTCATTGGTGGAGAGCTTGTGGAGGCCGCTGTCGTCAAACTGACGATGGTATATTAAGCCGCCGGCCTTGTTGATGATGATGAGGGCATATACAGTCCTGAGGGGGTTGGTTAGCAAGGCTGGCTTCAGACGATTTCGGCAGAGTGGGGCTTACATGACGGGCTGTTGGCTGAACAAGAAAGACGCTGTAAGTCAAGTGTGGTTTGGTTCTGTAGCAGCCAGTATGGCGTAACGTAACGTAACGGTGGTGATGCTTGCGAGATTCCAGCAGTCTGCAATAACAGGTCGAGGTTGGATGTACGATAGCCGCTAACCCTAACGAGAGGGTGAAAATGCTGGGAGAGTACGTCGACAGCCGCGGAACATCTACGTACCGTGAATGAGTTGAACTTGAGCAAGCAGACACAGATAGACACACACACACGTTTTACGATTCAATCATTCTTTCTAGAACAACCCGGTCTGGTGGCATGAAGCCAGAGCTCGCTTCGATCACACTGAGCCTGGGCTTGAAGCTGTGTCTGGGTTCCAACTACCCGAGGATTAGCCGGCGCCAAACCCTTGCTAACCTTGTCGCAATTCAAGCGCCAGCCTTAAATCTCAAACTCGCCTTGTCTGTCGATTTGCTGCCTCGACGTCCCCAGGCCACCGCCGGCTCAACCATCAACTATTTGCAGCTCTAGATTTCCCTCTCGCATCTCGACCCCCGCCGTGCTATTCACCGGCTCTCGAACTTTGCCGCGTCTCCGGAACCCCGATCCCACTCCCACAATGGCTCCCAACAAGCACCCCATGACGTCGCGGCCCCGGCCGCCAGTCCCCGGCACTGAAGACGCCGGCTCGCAGCTGAACCTGGGCGAGTTCCAGAACGTGGACACGCTGACGCTCTCGGAGGCGGCGCTGGTCATCAAGGCGCTGGTGGAGAAGCGCCGCGCAGAGCACCGTAACGTCCACGACAACGAGTGCGTAGCCTGATAAGTCGATGAGTCCTCGCTCCGCTGCTGCGGGATCGGGATAGACTAGCAGTACCAATAACAGGTGGCTAACGCGGTGTGTAGGATGCTGAACCAAACTATGGACTACCTCGACCACTTTGCGCGCTTCAAGCAGAAGGAGAACGTCGAGGCCGTCGAGCGCCTGCTGAGCTCATGTACGCAGCTGCACAAGTTTGAGCGCGCCCAACTCGGTACGACTTTCTGCTGCTCGCAAGCACCCCGAACGCGAACAGATTTTCACAAGTCAAGTGCTAACACACGCTGTACAGGCTCGCTGGTCTGCTTCAATGCCGAAGAGGCCAAGACCCTGATCCCCTCGCTGCAGGACAAGATCAGCGACGAGGAGCTGCAGACGATTCTCGACCAGCTGGACAAGCTCCAGAGCACCAAGTAGAGGAAACGTGGCAACGCTCTTCTTTCTCTCTCATCGTGCTTCTTGTTTGGGGGGCGGGGGTTGGTTTTCCTTTTCTAGCTTGGCATTTCACGGTCTCTGGCGTTGTTGTTGTTGTTGTTGTTGTTAATGTTGTTGCGTTGCGGGCTCTAGCACAGACCGGCTTTTATTATTTCTTTTTGGACGTGTTGTTTTCTGTTCTCCAGGAACGCTTCTCATGTGTCTTGTCTTTGGTGTTGTTTCATCTGTGAGTCCTTCGGCTTCATAACGTGCCTAAATAGAACGGACGACTAACTACGTGGCGCGGTTCAGGAACGACGACATCGTGACATATCGTGTACATATATCCTCACTCACAGCTTTGACATGAAACACGAAACTTTTTCAGATTATCAAGACAGCAAGCAAGCATGGCAAGCAGAATGAATGGAAACAACATATTTAACAGTGTGAAGAAAAAAATATGACAAAAACAGAGAGCAATATGCGCCGGCCAAAGATATAACACGTTCCCTTCCTTTTTTGCTGCGTACATGAGCCATGAGACAAACTCGTCATCTAAAGAGAAAAAAACGAACAGACATGAGAGAAGAAAGAGAGCTACCGAGGATAACACGCGCCCGATGCATGGCGGCGCGGCGGCGCAGCGGCGCGGCAAGAAGATGCCTACCAGACGCCGCCACCACCTGCGCACACATCTCCAGAGTTCTTCTCCCCTTCAACCAAGGCGCTCCAGAATAATCTGCGCACCCTTGTTGCCCGGGTCTGCCCGTGGCGGTCTCTTGCTGTTGTTCTTCTTCTTCTTCTTCGCCGACTGCTCCTCGCTCTGCTCCTTGTTGTACTTTTGCGTGCCGCCCTCGCGCGCGGCCTTGTCCAGCTGCGCGCGGCCCTTGCTCAGGATCTTGCGCAGCTCGGCCACGTCGTCAAAGTCGGGCGCGTCCAGCATGTTGACAATGACAAACGACGACGGGCCCGTCGCCCACTCCAGCACGTGCGGCTTGATGACGGGGAACAGCACGTTGGCAAACTGGAGCGCCGGCTCCACGCGCGTCGTCTGGCCCGTCGCCTTGTTGAACTTGCCGCCCGAGATCAGGCCCTTGATCAGACGGCCGCCGTGCGCCGTCAGCGCCGGGTGCGGCCGCGCAATCAGCGCAACGGCCGGCGCCTCGTCGTCGCCGCCGCCGCGGCTGCCGCCCAGCATCTCGTTGGGGTTGCCGGCGACGGCGTTGGCAATGGTCTTGAGCGCCGCCGTCTTGTCGCCCTCGGTGGCAAAGATCGACTCTGACATGAGCTGGCAGCCGTAGTGGTCGTGCACCATCTGCGTGCCGCAGTCGGAAATCGCCTGCAGCAGCTGCGGCGACATGGCCGCCACCAGCTCCTTGCGACGCACCTCAGGGTCCTTCTTACTGGTGTTCTTGCGCAGCTCGTACACCTCCTCCATCAGGCTGCGGACCTCATCCTTGGGGCCCGTGAACATGGTGGACAGGGCAGTACCCTCCAGCAGATACAGAAGCGATATGCGGGCGTGGATGTTTTGCGACGCAGCAAGCAGAGACTCGCCGGCCTTGTCAAACGTCTCGCCAAAGATCTCGGGGAAGATGGCCTTGGAGGTCATCTTGGTATCGTCAATGACTTCAAAGGCAGTGAGCAGAATGCGGTGGGCGTTGGTATCTCCCGACATCAGGATGAAGGTGTCCTTGAACGTCTTGAGAATAGCTCTGCGGTCCTTGGCAGTGCCCTGGGTCAGCATCAAACACACCAGGTGGGCACCAGCCTTGGTGAAGGCCATGTTCTTGAGCAGGTCACCGCTCTCGTTGCCGCGGATCATCTCGTAGAACTCGGTAAACTCGGGGCTGTCACGCTGGACATTTTGGAAGTACTGCAGCATGGCATCGTGCAGCATGGAGAAGCCAACCATGTTCTTCTGGATCAGACTGTTGATCAGCTCCAGCAGACTCTTCATGGCAGGGCCGCGCTTCATGGGCTCCTTGGCCAGGATGTCGGCCAGAACAGCCGTGGGCTCCTCGGTGTTGGTGTCCAGCAGGGTGAACTCGACACCGTACCATTCTCTGAGGATGATGGCGCGCTGGTTCTTGGTGGCAGCAACACGGTAGATGTCCTCGAGCGTCCACGACGCCTCGGGGTGGTGAATCATCTTGCGGATCTTGCCGTAGAACTCGGGCACAATCAGGTCACGGATAGTGTCGTCGGAGTAGGAAATCAGCTTGCACACAAGGAACTTGGCATAGCGGCCAGACGCCAGAGTGGCGTAGGAGCCCTTGAGCTCCTTGGCGATCTGCTGGCGCTGTTCGGGCGTGGCGTACTTGATGGCAGTCTGCACAGCACGGGTGGCGTCGTGCTTCAGCACCATCGTCTTCATGCGGCCAGAGATGATCTGGAAGAGCTCGTCAACCAGCTTTTTGCGCTCTTCGGCGGGCACATGCGACTTCCGCCGCAAGCGCTCCCAAAGCTTCTTTGTGCGCGCAATCTCATCGGCGAGGGGCTTGGCGGCCCGGCGTTCCTTGGCAATCTGCTTCTGTTTCATGTGACTTTCGCGGGAGGTTTCTGAAGAGAGAGAAAGAGAGAGTAGAGATGTGTTAGTAGTGTCATAGAGGGGGAGGACAAGAAGATGGCAGATCCATAGATGGTCAGTCCTTGCTCGACGTACCCTTTTCGCGGGGAGGCTGAGATTTAGCCTCCACAGCCTTTGCTCTGTCGGGGTGCAGGCTTACGCCGCCCTCCTCAGAATCAGAAAAGTCGATCATCTCTGTGTCCTTGGTCTCGAAGTCCTCAGCCTCATCCGAGTCCGAGTCGTTCTGCTGGTCGTGGGTCGCGGGCGGCAGAGCAGGAGCCGCGGCCTTCTTCAGGCGCGGGCCGCTGTCTTTATCCTTGGGGCGAATCTGCAGCTTCGCTTTCTTAGGAGACGAGCTGGAGCTGGGCTTGCCATGGCCACTGGCCTTGCGCTTGTTGCCCGCAGCTTGGACAGCCATGTTTGTCGAGGCAAGTTTGGCAGCGGAGGAGAGAAGGGAAGGGAGAAGCTGGTGACAAAAGAAGTGCGATTCTTGAGCCAAATAAAGAAAAAAGAACAGCCCAGAAGAACAAAAAGTATCGGTAGCCGGTAGTTGCTACGGATTATGGGCGGAACTGCGTGGGGAATAAAGAGAACAGAACAGCAGGCTTGACGGTCTTTTCTTTCTGTCGCAGCAAAAAAAAAATATCAAGATAGAAGATAGTAGCAAAAATTCCATTTTTTTCTGCCAACAATTTCGGGCGGTGAGGATAAGAAGTGGGGCTCTGCTTTTTTGGACATCAGCGCATGTGCAGGGGTAGCGTGGCTGCTCTTTCCTGAAATATGAGGAGACCCGCTTTTTGTATCGGCCCTCCGGCCGTGTCGGGCCCCACTAATCTTCTTCGGCCAGGTCCGGTGAAGAAAAGTCACGCGACAAGTTCATCAACGCCTCCAACTTTTGAAATGGATGCAGATTTACGGATAGTGAGACTCGGCCATCGGCGCACTGTCACGGGGGCTGCTTCATCTGCACGAGATAGGTTACTACTTGGATGGGCGTTACACAATATGGTTCTGACACGTGAGCACTGTAAAGCCTGCACGCTTACAGGCTGCTTGTATATAATCCCCGTCATGCGCAGTGTTTGTTTCCTGCATTCTTCTGACCGACTTCCCTAGTCAATATGTACCCGTTTAACCAGTCTTCACCACGCAACTTACCATGACTGTAATGCCCACCACGTCTCCGGAGATGGCCCTAGAGGCCCCTGTCTATACCAGAGGCCATTTCATGCCGCCGCAGTCTGCCCCCGTCAGTATAAGCGGCTCTCTGCTTCTTTCCGGTGCCCTTGTCCTGATATTTGCTATTCATCTATGTCCCGTGTATGCCACATGCACTATAGCGCTTCTCCCTGCCATCGTCCTCATTCACAATGACTACCAGGGCTTCCTCAGCCTCGGACCTGGGGGTACTCCATCCACTTTCCCCGGCTACCTGCGCATCACATGGCTCAAGCTCTGGACCATCCGAGATCCCCTAGAGCCTCTAAACACAGATCCCAGCATGTTACCGTCGAGGGGGATCATGACAGCCTCTTCACTGCCCGCCCGTCTTGGCCCGCGACCCATTGTTGCAGGAATTGCTCCCCAGCGCCAAAGGAACCAACACGGCGCTTTGCCCCAGTACTACAAGCTGCGCAGGACTCTCACGGGCCTGGGTGTACTGCAGCCGGCCCGGTTCGGCACTGCGCGCTCGTGCTTTGAGAAACACGGGCTGGCCCTGTTTGCCCTTCGCCCTGTGAACAACACTTGTTGCGGGGAAGTCTGTCATGTCCATAGCACAGACCATTCCATGCATATGAATCTTCACCCAGACGATCTCAGACAGGTCCTGGAAAAGGGCTGGGGCCAGAGACACCCGCTCGCGTGCAAGCGCTGGCTCGGCGGGAACCCGGTCCCCGAGACCTTTGTCATGGTCTACGGGCCTCGCGGTAGGTGATACCCAGCACCCAGCACCCAGCACCCAGAGCGTAGACAAAACATGCTGATTTCAACACAGACGATGAAGAGCTTCGGGTGGTGTGCGATATTATCGAGTCTGCCATTTGGTTTGTAACCGGCGAGAGAACCCAGATGCAGACACATGTCACAGGCGACAGTGCTCTGGATAGCTGAAGAACACGCTTCTTAGGCCGTAGTAGGTAGGCAGAAGTCGCCGAGAGCAACTTCGTATTGCGAAATCTGAAGTATAACAAACCATATACACTGCATGTGCTGCCATTATCAAACGCCCCCCCAAAACGCCAGCTCACATTCTATATCATATCTCCGCCACAGCTATCCCTCCTAGACCCATGTTTTTTTCAATCCGAGTCGGAATCGCTTACTGTGCCCTTTGCAGACTGTTTGAACTTTTCCTTGCCCGTTGCAAGCCCAGCCTCGACCACTTGGCCTCCAAAGTTGCGGCCATGCATCATGCGTACGCACGCGTGAGCGGCCTCGACTTCTTTGAACTTGACCGAGACAATGCCCTCGGACTCCAGGTCAAAAAGAACCACATTGGTAACGGTGCCCAGTTTGGAACACTCGTCGCGAATGTCCTCCTTGATGTCCAACAGCGCCGAAGGGTCGTCCTCCAACTCCTGCAGCGTAAACATGTGGGACATGATCACGGTCTTTTCCCAGCGAGCCTTGACGACGGGCTTGTCTGGGGGATACTCGTCATCGTCCCAGTCCGCCAGCTTCAGCTCCAGCTTCTGGGTCTTCTTGATAATCTTCTGGCGGTCCTGGTTGTTCTTCTGAGCCTTGGGCGCCTGCGCCTCTTTGCCGCCACCCCCGCCTTGCGCATCTTTTGTGCCGTCATACTTGGTCTTCTTGTAGCTCGAGTCGGCCTCCTGTACCTTGATGCGACCCTCGGGCTTGCCCGCGCTGGTAAAGCGGAAATCAGTGTCGTCCAGGAGCATGATGGCCATTTCGACGGATTGGGGCTTGAAGAAGACTATCAGAGCGTCGCCTTTGAAATTGCCATCGGCGTCCATGTACATCTTTATGCGGGGGCGTCCGCTGTCAATCTCCTCTGCAATCACGCCACCTTTGCGCGAAAACAGGTCGTGTATCTCGTCCAGCGTCGCATCGTGTGGAATTCCCGTCACGTAGACAGCCGTGTTTTGTCGTGGAGGCGGCGGGCCCTTTGCCTTTTTCTGTGCCCTTGGCTTTGTTTGTTGCTTGTTGGAATCCTGCTGATGGTTCGGAAGAGAGCACACATTGGTACTGTCAGTATTATTCCCGAGGCCACAGGTGGCAGGCAGATAGTCCTCCGTGCGCCCACGGCAAGACGTGTGTTGGCTGCCGTGTTTCTCTTGAACCGCGTGTTGATGAAGCCCATCGCCCGGATTGGAAATGCTCGTTGGCTTGTGTTTCCGTTTGTAATCCAGCCTTCCAAAGACAGCCAAGAAGGCTTGCTTTGCCCCTCTCTCCACCATACTATGGCGTCTTTTTTCATGCGAAGCTTACCTCGTTGTCGGCCGCCGTTGGAGCTTCCTTTCTCTTGCGCGCATCGCTCGTGAGGCCAATGTCTGAGGCCAGGGGAGCCTTTGCGTTGGGGTCGAGGTCCTCGGGAAGCGGGGGTTCGTCGCCCTCGTCGCAAAGCAGCCATCGTCGGGCGGCCTCATCGAATTCGTACTCGTCGCCATTGTCATGGACGGCAATGTATTTCTGGTCGAGCTTTGAAAATGAAATGCGGTCGTCGCCATCAAACTGCGACTTGTCTGTCGGGAAGTTTAGCTCGGCGTGGGTCGCCATTTTTGTGTGTTCTTTGATGGTTGTTGGGAGAAGAAGTTTGGCGTTGGCTCGTGTATAACTGCAGGAAGGGCGAAATTTCAATGTTGACGAGCTTAAGGCAGGAGCGCGACAGTGTGTGATGCTATTTTGCACTGTACGGAGGGGTCCAGTCCGACGTCGACCAGGTCAACGATAGTCCGACTTTTTTTGCATGACGGTCAGGGCCAATGTCAATAGGATATTCATCATCATCATAATTCAGTGTTTCTGAGTCCAGAAGAACCGCGTCGTCAACCTCCTAGTACACACTCCAAAACAGGCCAGCTCCATCCCCTCAACTCCCTGGCGTCTACTCCTTCTTAGACACCGTCTTCTTCACGCCCTCCACAAAAGCCTCGACGGCCTGTCCACCACCCAGAGGCATCGCACTGCCTCTCATGTAGCCGCTGTTCTCAACGTCAATCTGCAGTGCCTCTGCAATGGTTGGAAGACCCCCATCACGAATTGCCATGGTCAAACTTCCGAGCGACTGGGCGAACTGCGGACTCCGGAGAACCTTCTTGACCAGGTCGCGCTTCTCGACAAGCCCCAAAGACGCCTTGGCAGCCTCGAGCATCTCTGCAGTCGGCTCCTGCGAGAGTCCAGCGCTGTCAGTTCCACTGCTGGCAGTGGCAATGACCAGCGTGGGGGGCAAAAGACTGATGAGCTGATCAATCTTCTCCTCGGAAATGCCGCCGTCAATAATCGGCACGGTAACCGATGTTGGCATGAGATGGCTCAGAGAAGGATACGGCTTATCGGCAGGCTCTGGGCGGCGGGGGCTGTCCGAAAATTGTCTGCTGCCTTGTAGAGACTCAAGAAGATTGCGGACTACAGAATCGACGTTGGCTGTAGTCTCAGTAGCACTACAACGAAGAAAAGGGTCAGCCACTGGTCTGCGTGTCCCAGTCAGGAGAGATAATGCATGTTCTCTTGATTGTATTGGCTCATAATGTAGCGTAGCAGTAAAGAAAGCGAGAGGTTCAGGTGCCAGAGAACAGCCCGACCCCATATAGTCATCATTGTGACTGGACTCAAACGTGTCATGGCTTCCCTGGTACCAGACACCATCAATCACAGCGACAGGAAAGTAAAGAAAGAAACCTACGCTCTACCACCGTCAGCTCCGCCTTCTCTGGCATCCTCGCCTTCATCCCGAACATCGCCTCCCGTGGCATCGGCGCCAGCGCCACCCGTGGTACCATGGGCTGTTGTGGACTGGTCCGCCATCTCCTCGTCCTCGTCTTCCTCCTCGTCCTCGTATTCTTCTTCCTCTTCTTCCTCCTCGTCGTCTTCGTCCAGAGTGGCCAGCTCAGCGTCCACGTCGACTTCCTCGCCCTGGAGCAAGTTGTAGACAATGTCCGTAATCTTGCGATCGCGCTCACTCAGCCGGCTGTGGATTGTGGGGTGCTCGGGGGCCGATTGCAGCCAGAAGAGGTAACGCTGGGAAGAAGACTGGAACTTGAGGACGTAGATGCGGCCGTTGGTTTTCGCGGAGGGGGCTTCGGAGTCGTAGTGCAGGAAGTTGCCGTCGCTGGGGATCATTACGAGATCGAGATCGGGTTCGGTGGACGACGACGACCGCTTGCGCCAGCAAAGGTGGATCAGTTCTGGGAAATGGTCAGTGGTCAGTTTCGTTCCCCCATCAACTTGAAATCAATGATGGGCTCGTTTCCGATGGGCCATACCATCTTCGCCGTTGTACAGATACAGATAGCCAGGGTCGGGCTTAGGGGTCACTCTAGGTGGCGTGACGGTGGTCTAGTACGAGGTCAGCATGTGATGCGTGATGCGTGATGCGCGATGCATTGGCAAGGCTGTGGGATAAGCTGTCGCTTTTACGCAAAAGCTTCCATGGACCTACGTCGATATCACAGCAGCCCGCTCTAAACACGATAAGCGGTTCAGTAGACATTATGAGGGTATGGAGTACGTGGTCGGAAATATACTGCAAAAACAACTGGCAACTGATGGATGGTGTGACAATTAAAAAAAAAAAAACAACGGAATAATGGGAGCTTTCAATGAGGAGCTGAGGTGATGTGATGGATGTGTAGCTTGATGATGCAACACTGTAACTAGCTTGAAGCTCACCAGGCCCCAGCTCGATGATGCTGATGGGCCTTGTTAAGGGTCAGGCAGCAAGAGGTACATGATGCCACACTGTAATTTGCGCGTGACGCGAGGTACCCAGACCTCGTCAGCACCACGCCGCGGTCCCCTGGTCAGCCGCCGGCAGCTGGCGGACTCTGAGCGTGGCGGGCCGCTCGTGATGCAGGTCTCCCATTGGTCTTAAATGTCAAACACAGTGGGGCGCTATCCACAAAGGCCCACAATGTCCACTGGTTGCCCAGCCCACGCCCAAAAAATTTCCCACGACCCCGCTATCCTGCAAGTTCTCGTCTCCTCCTACTCATCTTTCCGACCCCTTCATATTTGAGTTCCTCCCACCTCTCCTCATCTTTCTTTTCTTTTTCTTCTTCTTCTTCTCGAGCAGAACATCACACATTCTCACTCCTCACAAATCAACTATCAAAATGGGTTTCACTGATCTCTCCTCCGACGCTGGTGTGGCCAGTATGTGCCCCAAGAGTCCCAAGAACGGCGTCATTTGAATTTTTTTTCTTTTCGTCCCTACTTTGCTTTGTTTTGCTCTTGTCAAATGCCCAGTTCTAACTTCAACCAGGCCTTGACAGCTGGACTAAGACCCGGTCCTACATCGATGGGTAAGTCATATTCATCTTTACCCGCCAACTGCTCTCGAGCTTTTGTGCCCTCCGAAAAGAATCAGTAGCCTGTGGGCAATTCTACAGCCTGACCCAAGGGCAAGTTGTCCCCAGCTACTCTTTCTCCCCCGATCCCCGTGGTATAATGATGAGAAAATTTGGTCCGTGTTTCTGAGCAGACTCAAGACCTGCCAATGACGACGACCCAAAGCACTTTGTGCACCTCTGAACATACCCCAATCCACCCAGATTTGCTCTGATCTCTCTGCAACAACTTTGAGAATGACTCACTTGATTGAAGACCCATTGAGCTAACATTCCTTGGATTTCAGCCAGGCCCCTTCGCAGGCTGATGTCGTTGTCTTCAAGGCCCTGACCTCCGCCCCCGCTGCCAAGTACGTCAACGCTGCCCGTTGGTACAAGCACATTGCCTCGTACGAGTCTGAGTTCTCCACCCTGGCTGGCGACGCCACCAAGGAGGCCAGCGCCTACGGCCCCTCTGAGGAGGAGAAGGCTGCTGCCTCTGCCCCCGCCGCGGCTGAGGAGGACGATGATGTCGACCTGTTCGGCTCCGACGACGAGGAGGAGGATGCCGAGGCTGCTCGCGTTCGTGAGGAGCGTCTGGCTGCCTACCGCGAGAAGAAGGCCGCCAAGCCCAAGACCATTGCCAAGTCCGTCGTGACCATGGACGTCAAGCCCTGGGGTATGTTTTTTTCTTTTGTTCTCTCCCTTACCTCATTCCCTCTCAAAATGCTAACAGGTCAACTACAGATGACGAGACCGACATGGTTGCCCTTGAGGCCTCTGTCCGTGGTATCGAGAAGGATGGTCTGGTTTGGGGTGCCTCCAAGCTGGTCGCTGTCGGCTTCGGTATCAAGAAGCTGCAGATCAACCTGGTCGTTGAGGACGAGAAGATCTCTCTGGAAGAGCTCCAGGAGCAGATTGACGGTTTCGAGGACTACGTCCAGTCCTCCGATATCGCTGCCATGCAGAAGCTGTAAAGCAGCGTCTCGCGACAAATGAAATAAAAAAAAAGCATAAAGAACAACAAAAAATATGGCTTTACGAGTTTCACGGGATGGGACCTTGGTATGATGACGGGGTAGATGGACAGGACCGGCACGGGGTACACTTTTTGACGACTTGAGAGAAGCCGGTGACGATCATGACTCAGCTATGAACAATGAGTAACATACCTGGCTTTCTGTGAACACTATTTTGCCGTCTTTGTTGTGTGTGCGTGTTTCAGATTGGGAGAGCTAAAATGTGATGTCGCCCTGCGGTCCCATGCAGTGTGGCATGCAACAGAGAGGCTTGCTTGGGTGTGATACGAAACTGTGGGTGGGTGTCTGTCCAAGCTTATGTGATGTGCTGTTGGTCAAACTGTAGATGTTGTCTGCCTATTCAGCCACCAGGGGGGCATAAAGACATGATTCATAGGGCTTGTTCAGTTGACTGCTGCCTATCTCCTTGTGTAAGTGAGAATGAGTTGATCTGCTAGATGCAGAGAATGGGCCTGGGTCAAGTTGACTTGGAGTTTAGCCCTGTTGTGGTGATGTGGAAGGAGGTGAGGTTAGTTCTTTATCGTGTATACCAGGGAAGAAAGGGGCAATCAACTCGATGTACATTTTCACGAGCACACTAACGAGCCCGGGCTGTGCGGTATCTCTCTATACTCTAGTAAACATGCTAATAAGTGATACGCTGGTCACGTCACCCCGATTCATTTCGAAGGTTGGCGTGTTTCGTATCCTGATGTCGTACAAAGCCCTAGCTTGTGTTACCCGAAAGAGACGCTGGCGTTTTCTCGTGAAACGACATCGTAGGAGAGCTTATAGTATCCTGGCTCGACTCGTGTAGCAATACGAAGTGCATTCATGAGTAGATGGGTTATTCTCCTGCTAGAGTATGTTGGTTGCATCTCGATGTGAATCTCGCGAAGTCAACCTCTGTGGCTTCGAGATGGAAGGCGTGAAGCTCTGGCATGGGGAGACATGCTGCATAATAGCCCACATGCGCTGCGACTTTTCATTATTGTATGACAGCTATAATGGATGGCTTTCTCGTCGAGTCTTTTAATTACTTTCAGAGTGAAGTTCATGTGTTTGCTCATAACTACTGTGCTTCTCTCTCGTCGTCACAATACCCGTGGCTTCGATATGCAAGATATACACTTATGATTTCTCTGGATTATGCTCGTCACGAGCAAAGACAGCCTCAACTGATCTCAGTCAACTCTTTACCGTGCACCTTAACTAATAGCAGCCCTCATCTATGCCTCCTCACCTTGCGATGTTGACCAGTCTCCCAGCTCGAAAAAGTAGATAGGGTTAGGATAACCCTTCTTTCAGGGCCACAATCCGGTATCTTCCCAGATTAGACCAAGCTCTTCAACAACCAGTAAGGCAAGATGGCCGAGCGGTCTAAGGCGCTGTGTTCAGGTTCCTCTCTTCTGAAGACCTTCGCAGTGGAGCAATCCGCGCGAGTTCGAATCTCGTTCTTGTCAATATTTATTTTTTTGTTCATATCACCCCAATATTCTGTAACATATTGATACCTTATTTTTGCGTCCTCTTTTTTTTCTCTTCTTCTTGCTGTTTAAATTTCTTAAGTCCGGGTTTTTTTTATCTGTTCTTCTTCCTTGATTTCCCTGTGAAGGCAAAGGGAAAGAAAAAAAAAACCTCCGAGCCTGGGTTTTGTTTGGTACGTGGAGAGAATGGAATAGGAGTTGTGAAGCGGGGACAAATCGATTGCGTGCGTGGTACTGAAGACGGCCCACCGATCCCCCTCCTCTTTCTTTCTGATTGTCCCCTTTCTTCTTTCTTTGATCCTGCCCCTCCCTCCCCCCTGGGTGTGTCCCTCCCCCCTGGGTGTGTGTGAAGATATTTGCCTCAGAAGGAAAACGAACACAGGGCTTCCTTGTTTGATGTTTTAGCTAGAAAAGCAGGAGAAAAGAAAAGAAGCCAGGAAGGAAGCAAACAGACGAAGGGGAGAACAAAAGAGTTGTTAGGAAGGAAGAGAGAAAAAAAAAGGAGCCCATCCAAGCCTCGAGATGTAGCATCCAGTGCTCCACGGGCTCCATGGCTCCATATCTCTTGCTTTGAGGGGATATAATACTGCATGCTAGGCCGGACGTGTGGCTTGTTTGGGAAACGGGGTTGTGGACAAGCGCGGAGGAATAGCCGGGCGGGCTTATTTTTTCCGCCTTATTTCTTTTGGAGCGACTGGGAAGAAGAGGAAGCAAGGATAGGGAGAGAGATTGTGTGTGAAGGAGGAGGAATACAGACAAAACAGGAAGCCAGATTTCAGATGATGGCAGGCGCGCTGGATCGTGGTCGATGAGAGTTACACAGAGGGGAGGAGGGTTGTCTTGAGAGGGTAGCATTAGGGTTACAGTCACTACCGCAAAACAAACCCCCGAATAAGGCCCCGATTGGTTTCTTCAAGGCCTTAGCCTCGACATTGTTATTCATGCATGGTCATAACGAAGCCGGAGCAGAAGCTTAGCTCAGGTTGGCCGTCGACCAATCCCAGTGCTAGGCCTGACACTTGGACAATATGCAGCCCTCTCCGTTAAGGTGTCTGTAACTGTGCCTGCATGCTGGGTGCTTTATGAGCGTATGTGCAATTTGAGTGGAGAGCATGTTGCGTGCAGCTGATTGGACAACAGCACGAGAGAAAAAAAAAAGGTCTGGAAGGGGAAGGAGAGCCAGAAGAAGAAGGAGGCGAGAGAGAGAGGAGACAAAAAAAGGCATGTAGCATCGCGTGCCATGGTGATATGCGGAGTGGAGCCATCACGGAGATGACAGTGCGGATGGACAGTGTGGACACTGTATACGACGTCTGTGATATCATGTTTGGTTGACTTGCATACTTGCATAGCACGACAGAATAGAAGCCGGGCAGTCTGCCAACAACGGGATTTTATTTCCTCGTCCTTTTTACAGCCTATTGCTAACACCCACAATGCATTAGAGAGGGAGCACAACCACACTCTTGAGAAGTTTCCAACCTGTGTGATTCTCTAACACGTTCGTCGTGTCACCTCAAGTTCCAGTTCCAGACCAGGTCCAGGCCCCAGGAGGAGGATCCGCAATGGGCTGGGGCGCGTTCGTCCTAGTTGGAGGTTTGGAAGTTGGGTTTTGCGCTCAACTTGTTTGAACAACAGAGAAAACAAGGGATCCCGAAAACAAAGCAAGCCCGGGCTCGGACTTGGCAATGGGGGGCGGGCAGTGCAGCACCCGCCCACCCATCTGTGGTGTTGTTCAAGGACTCAGACCTTGGGGGCTGTGGGCTGTGGGCTGTGGGCTTGGGGCTGGTTGTTTGGTGGCGGCTTTGTTGAGCTTTGGCTGAAGGGCGAGTAAGCTTAAGTCGGAGCTTGGACGAGCAACGAGCAGCGAGCAAGTCCAAGCTCTGGGAACTGTAAGTTGACAGCAGTGGAATTGCTGGCGGGATCCCTTGCTGGGTGCATATCAGACCGGCGAACAGAGCACCAGACCAGGGTCTCGGTCCGCGTGTCAATATAAGAATAAGAGCCTTCTGCCCTCTGATTGTGGGATTTTGCCCGACTGCAGTTCAAGTTCAGTTCTTGCGTGTCTTCGGCTTCTCGTTTCTTTCTTCCTTGGGCTTCTCTACCTTTACTTTTCCAGCCATATCTTTCTCCACAGCCGCCGTTGCTGTTGTGGCTTGCGCTTTTGCTTGCGACTGCACGGTTGAATGATGCGCTACATATTACCCCGAAGCTTGCCTTGGCGAACAGACGCGACAGCGGAGGACTGTAAAAGAGTACAAGAGTACAAGAGTAAAACAGGTAGAAGGCGAGTAAGCAAGAGGAGCAGAAGCCGGCTCCCGAGCAAAGGGTAGCTGATCTCCGTGGTAGCAGTAGCAGTGGTAGCAGTAGCAGTAGCAGTAGCAGTAGTAGCAGTCGCAGTGGGGTCAGCCCCTGTTTGGTAAGAACAGCCCGAGTCCGAGTCCGAGTCTGGGGCTCGAGTCCAAAATTCGGAGAAGAATGATATTTGGAGTATTATAGAAGAAAGGAGAAAAACAACAAGAAGAGAAAGTAAAAGAAAGTAAAAGGAACATGCAAAGAAGACGAAGACAAAGAAAAAAACAGGCAATTTCGGATATCGTGCGGCTATTCTTTTTTCATGCGCGTTTACTTTCTCTTCCCTGCAAGAAACATCAAACTGTGCCTGTTATATCAACAGGGACCATCGTCACATTGCCTTGTCACGATGCATGGATGAAGAGAGGCAGAGAGAACGAGAGAGAGGGAAAAAGAGGAAAAAAAAAAAGATATCCTGGCCTCAACTGAAACGTCCGGCCCAGCCATTCCGAAGCGTGACGGTGGCTGTTTTTTTTTTTTCATTTTTTTTTTTTTTTTTTTTTTTGCCCCAGCCAGGTTTTTGGGGGGGGTGGAACAGGGGGAAAAAGCCCTTCATGTAAAACATGGGGCGGGACACAAAAAAAAGAAGTCGTCATGATGGCAAGAAACGTGTGAAGGGATGACAGTGACATGTAGTGCCGTGTAGTGGGCATCGGACAGTAGGCGTCGGACAGTAGGCGTCGGACAGTAGACACCGGACAGTAGGCGTCGACTATTGTTGCGTGGTGGAGTAGTCAAAATAAAGATCAGAAAATCCATCAAAATACGCAGAAAATTACGCAGAAAATTACGCAGAAATTCAGGGGAAAAAGCACAAATGAGAAAATCTCACAACAGGCTAAAGTAAAGTGATGCTCTAGCTCGAGAGTCTAAAACTAGGCTACATGAATACATAACCTGCAAAGCGGAAACCAGTCTGGCGTCGTGGCGTGCGTGGCATGGCGTTGGTAGCTGTCAGTTGTGACAGGCGAGAAGCTTGGCTTTTATTAGGGTGAAAGTAAACGAGAGAGAGAGAGTGTGTGTGTGTGTGAAGTGAGAGAGACAGACTCGCACATCACAGACAAGCCTAGACCCAAAGTCAAAGGCTCTCTCTGTGATACTGCAAATCTCTTGCCTGACTGAGAAGCGCCGGCCCGCATCTCAAGCACGTAAAAAAACCAGAGAGATAGAGAGAAAGTTGAGTCCAAGGATGGCCCCTCGACCTGGGCTTGGACAGGGAGAAAAGAGGGTTGGACCGAGTGGCCAGAGAGGAGGAGAGGCCACAGACTGGGAGAGAAGACAAGACGAACTAACTACCAGAGAGAAGACATAGAGAAGCCATTGTCTCTGTCTCTGTCTCTCTCTCTCTCTCTGCCTGTCTCGTTGTCGTCGTCGACAAAGGCGATCTTCATATGGCCAGAAAGGCACCCCCCAGACCCCAGAAACATCCTCCCTCCCTTCCGCCAAAGGTCTGCACCGCTCTTGTTTTCTTCTTGTCTCTGCCCCTCTCCTCTCCGCGGCTTACCTTCAGCTGAGGATAAAGTCCGTGCTGGTCTTTAAGCATGATCAAAGACAGAGAGGCAAGAGGCAGGAGACAGACAGCCAGTCCCCCCCCTTCTTCTTCCCAGAGGAAAAACTTTTCTGGTTGGTGATAATTTCGCTACGGGCTTTTCCCACCCCCCGAGTCCCAGAAAAGTAAAACAAGCCAAGACGAGATGTGGTTAGGAGGGCAAAGTAGCACAGGCCTAGCTGGAATCGGCGTGGCAGCGGCAAGTGAAGTGAAGTGAAGTGAAGTGAGGTTGAGATAATATTGCCTGTTTTGGTTCACTGTTTTGTCTCCAGGGCACGAGCCCCTGTAAGTGCGCTATAAATACAGTGGACCGGTGGGGCTCCTCTGATGTTGTTAGTGGTTCCGCCCCTCCATCGACAGGCATCGGCTGCTTTATACAGAAGCTCAGGCCATGCAATTTCAGCCGGCCGGCGATAAGTCACATTGAACTGCGTGTAAAATGGGGACAATAAGACACAACATGACCAGCAGAGAGAAACAAGAACTTTGTGTTGAAGAAATCTGCACATCAAAGGGAACTGTTTTCTTGGTACTGGCTGTGGTTGCTGCAGGGCCGGGCTTTTGGAGGTCTCGGTGCTCTCTAGGATCAGGATGTGCCCCCTTTTTATAGGCGGGTCGCCCTGTAAACTAGGCTCACTTACAGGCCTCGCAGCAGGAGGGGCCACTGAATTTACAGGGCCATGTGCCGGCAGGGGAAGACACGACAGAGGGCAAAGGGTAAAAGGGAAAAGGGTAAAAGGGAAAAGGCCCCACTTTACAACGACATACCACGAACCGGGAAAAAAAGTACTCCCAATTTTGGTAGTCTTCCTTTTTGCTGGTACCGGGCAGGATTTGCTCTTATTCCTGTGAGGAGAAAGAGGAGCAAGACAAGAAAAAGAAGAAACGTATGCCTTCCTGCCTACAGTCTGGTAACGAAGGAAAACTCTGACGGTGACGAGATTTGGTGGTGCCAAGGTAGAGGCGGAAGAGGGGGAAGAGGCAAGAGGGAAGAGGGAGAGAGGGAGGGAGACAGACATATGCGGCTTTGTATAGCCTGTCACTGCAAAATATATCGACTCTATATTCCTGCACTATATACGTCTTTGTCAGCCTGTACACGTAGCACACGCGGCCGGCAGGGAGGGATCGTGGCTTATAGCTGTAGCTGGACCTGCACCTGCACCTCCACCTGCATCTGCACCTGCGGATGGCAACCACACACGATCGAAAGCCGGGATGTGCATGTGCAGTGATGGCTGTATAGATTAGACATATATCTGTATGTAGGCTATAGCTGTTTTCTTCATAATACGAACAACACACACTAGGCCGACTTCCTCCTGGGCGTAACAACCCCCAAGCCAGCAGAGCACAGACACCGAGAACATGACAAGGAGCAAAAGAATAACAGACATGAGTCTTATCAAAAACAGGACGAGAAACAATCTTGTGTTAGTTGACAAGACAACCCAACACTGACTTTCCTTACAACGGCCTAGCGCATAGTCTAGACAGCGGACAGCGGACAATCCAGCTCCAACTCGTGCATAGCTTCGGCCACGGGGTCCAACGCCTGGCAGGAGACGCGAAACAGGTCTCGACTAACATCAGCAAGTGTGTTGATTTGCCAACTATCACAAGGCCATCTTCTTTTAGCGCTATGGCAGCTTAGTGGCAACGGACATTGCAAGAGTGGTTGGCGGAGGGGAATAATGTTGGCGGAGGAGAATAATATGAGTGTAAGACGCATGGAAGCTGGCTTTCCTACTGGCTGAGCGGCATCTGGCCTACACGGCGCCCTATATTTACAGCGGCGGATGCAAATACAGAAGGGCAGAGCCCCTGGAGATACAGGGCTCACAGCGCTGTAGAACACAGACTCCGCCGGCAGAGAGCCGCTGGAGGACACGGTAGCATTGGAGTTGCAGAGACAACTAGTACAAGGGACCAATCAGAGAAGTGCAAAAAAGAAAGAGGGGAAAGCAGCAGAAAAAGAAAAGTGAGAATAAGGGGAAGACGGAAGATGGACAAGAGAAGGAAGGAAGGAGGAAAAAGACAGAAAAAAGGAAGCAAGATAAAACAGATAAAAGAAAAGAGGCAGCACAAAAAGGAAATAGCACGCGGTAAAACAACTGATAAAATCGCTACCAAGGAAACATCCTCGACAAGAAAGAAAAAAAGGGATCACAAAAAAGAAACATCCTTACAGCGGATAGGTCAGAAAATGCAGGGATACAAACGGCCAAGGTACAAGGTACAAGGTACAAGGTACATGGGCGAGACTCGAGATGGAGGAAAAAGAAGAAGAAAAGAACGACAAGCAAGCCGCACCACACACCAACACGCCCACCAACACGCCCACCAACACGCCCACCAGGCCAGACCAGCCAGGGCGGCCCCATTGTGTTGCTTGCTGCTGCTGCTTAGTATGACTACTACTATATATCTTCAGCATCCCGCCGCCCTGCCTGGCCTGGCCTGGCCTGGCTTCCGACGTCCACTCCACCTGGCCGGCTCTCTTCTCTCTCCTTGGCTCTGCCTTCTTTTCTTCTCTGCTTGCTTTTGCTCGTGTCTCATCTCGTTGGGCTTACGTTTCGGTCTGATCTCTTGATCGTGCCTGCCTGTGTACATCACATCACACCTGCCACAGACGACCCGACACACTCTGCAGACCCACGACGTGTCGCGGTGCTTCTATATATCATGCCCTAGACAGGCCACCTAATTCTCTTGTATATACTGATCCGTCTATACACCTCCGCACACACGCTCTGGGATATCCACCGACGACCATTTGCTGTCCAAAAAAAGAAAGCAGCATCTATCTACTCCACTCAGTCACGCCTCGCGGCCAAGAACCAACCCGCCTGCTCAGCCACATACAAACACTTCACCACACCAACCCAGCTCTTGCCCTCCTCCAGACTGCATCTCGCCGCACGGTCCGAGGCTTGTCTCCTACACAAACAGCACCAAACCAGGCTCAGGCCCAGACCCAGCACATGCTCAGATATATACGCCTGTCCCCTCCCCGCAACGACCACCAGTACTTCCTCCCGGGGCGCAACGAGCCCGCTCCCGCTCAGCTCCCGCGCTCTCTTTCTCTTCCATGTCCTTTTCTCCGTCCGTAATCTCGCCCTCTTACTCTACTTCTCACCATGGCTTCCGACCTGGAACTGCTCCGAGGCGGCTGCGGCGCGCCCTTCTTCAACCAAGCCTCGTTCTCAGACGATGATGGCTGTAAGTAGACACCCACACGCACTCTCTCCTCTCTATGTCTCTCTCTTCTAACAGTCGCAGTCGTCCCCGGCAGACTCTGCATCCCCAGCTCGTCAATGAACAGTACCTGCTGCTTGCCGTGTCCCCTGGTTGACTGGGTCTACCCCGACAGCTTCCACACCATGGCCTCCGTTGCCGACTGGATCAGCGTGGTTGGCTTCGTATGCTGCGTGTTCCTGTTGATATCATGGGCAGTCTTGCCGGTAGAAAAGACTCACCGGCACTACCTGAGCATCTGCCTCACCGTTGCCGTGGCCATCATGAGTGTGAGTGTCTCCCTCCCGTCCGCCTGCCGGGCCGCCCTGGCCTCTTCCACTCCCCTCAACTAACACCCTCCCCCATGCAGCTCGGCTTCGTCGTCCCCCTCGCCGCAGACCCAGAACAATGCATCAACGAAATCACCCCCAACGACATGTCTACCAGCTCCGTGTGCGCCGTGTCCGGCACCATGATCATGCTCGGCGGCTTCGCCGGCGCCACCTGGGTCTTCCTGCGTGCCCTGTCGCTGCACCTGCAAATCTGCTGGCAGGTCGTCGTCGGCCGCAGCTTCATGTGGATCGCCCAGGCCATTGGCTGGCTGATCCCCACGCTCATCGTCGCCGTCGCGCTCAAGTACAGCGGCGTGTCGTTCCGCTTCGGCCAGACCTGCCACATCAACCACGACAACAGCATGGCCGACTTCTGGATCCCCATGCTCGTGTTTGCCGGCTTCACCCTGATCCTCCAGGGCGCCACCTTTATCTACTGCATCAAGGTCTACCTTGCCTCGCTCAACGACAGCAGCAGCACCACCGAAAACTCGGGCAACCTGCCCACCCACTCCTCTGTCCTCGGCAGCACCAACATCTCGCCGCGCCAGGCCTACCGCCGCGTCAAGCGCGTTGTGCAGCTGCAGTGGCGCGGCATCACCATTGTGCTCATCATCCTCATGGACGTCATATTCTTCTCCATCGTCTTCGTCTACCAGGACCGCACCATCGAGGACGTGCGCAAGCACCCGCAAAAGGCCACCGCCTGGGTGCGCTGCCTGCTCGTCAACGGCGGCGACAAGAACACCTGCACCGACGACGCCCGCAACCTGGCCATAGCGCTGCCCACGCTCGTCGCCGTGCTGGTCCTGCTGGCCATCAACGGCGTCTGGCTGCTGCTCTTCCTCGGCAACTGGGGCATGTTCACGGGCTGGGTCGACCTGGCCAACGACCTACTAGGCCGCAAGCCCGAGCCCGTCGAGTTTGTCAGCAAGGACGCCACCCTGCACAGAAAGTCGTACGAGCTGCTGTCGCGCGAGACCACCTCGCTCAACACCCAGAGCATGGTCGGCTCGCCCGGCGGCCCCATGCGCCCCGCCCCCACCATGGCCCACCCCGTCAACTTCTCGCGCGGCCCGTACGCCGGCGTCGACTCCAAGAGCCCCATCAGCCCGCTGCCCGACAGCCCCGTCTCCGACCACACCCACGCCACGCGCAGCCCGACGCTGCACGCCGCCGTGGCCGCGGCCTTTGTCGACTTCCCGTCCATCGACGCCGCCGGCCCCAACGGCCCCAACGGCTCCATGCCTGTCGCCGCCACGCCGCCGCCCGCTAGCTCGCCCGTCGAGGACGGCCGCCGCACGCCAGACTACTTTGGGTCGACGGCGCGGTACTATACGCCGAATAGATCGTTCAGCAGCCCGCACGCGCCGCGCACCGGCTCTGCGTCAATGTCGCCGCCGCCGCCGCTCGTGCGCAGCAGCGTGTCCTGGCCGGATCAGCACGAGGGCGATGACGCCATCAACCCCCTGGGCATGAACCGGATATGATGCGGGTGTGTGTCACTGCCGTTTTGTCTGCTTTTTTGTTGTTTTCCTCCCCTTTATATCGCCCCCACTCGACTCTTCGGCCAGACGCAAGTCTCGCTCTCTCCCTTTCTCCTCTTTCTCTGTATCTAGCCCCGTGGCTGCGCCTTTCCTTTGTACCTGTACTTCTTCGCTAGCCACTTCTCCCTTCTCATGACCATATTTGCTTGGTGTTCTCTGGACTTGGCGTTTCTCTTTTTCTTCGTCTTTTGTTGTTGCTTTCCTTTTGTTTGTTTAATTCCCCTGCCAAAAGAAAAGCTGGTTGTATTTTAGCCTCAACTTCTACTACAGAGTAGCAAGAATCTGTATATCTTTGTTGATATCTACAAGTTACACTGTAGTGCTCGACCGTTGTCTTTTAGTGGTATTTGCATGTCCACGTAACTATACGAGTTGTCGCCCAAGAGCTACACCGTTGCCATTTAGTCATTACCGGTGTCCATATAGTGCTGATTGTACGTACCTTCCCTTCCGTGGTGACACAAGCATCTTGCAAACAAACAACACTCCAGCCTGCATAAGCCAGTCAGTCGTCATTCTATTTACTTGCTTGTGCATCTGACATCTGAGAGATCATAATATCGCGTATATATTTGCACCTTGTGGCCCTGCCCGCGTTTTGGCTTACCGCTGTTGGCCTCACTTTGATGCTGCTCTCCGACTTGCCCCGTCCACGGCCCGCTGCCACTTCAACTGTACCATTAGTCTGTATGGCTGGGAGCCACCATTAATAGCATAGACATTCTCTCGCCCTCCGGGCTCTACATCTCATACACAGCATGGTCATGCAAGCTATTTCAAACTGGGTCTTTGGCGAAGCCAGGTCCCAAGCCCGAGTCCCTAATGCCGAGGCGCCTGCGGACCTCGGCCCGCCATCATCACCAACCCCCCCAGGCCATATCGCAGCACAGCCGCTCACTGATACAGGGCCTCCCATAAAGGGCAGCTTTTGTTCTCTGCCAGGTCCCGGCGGAGCAGCCACTCAAGGCAGCCAGACGTTTACCGAACAGTCTCCGCTTCTCCGCCACGGCCGTAGTCCGCCCGAGGACATTGTCGGGCATCAACATGGCGATAGAGCAAGCACCGCTGTACGCGAGCACGTCTTCCACTTTCCGAGCATCCGCCAGACCCTAGCCACTGTTGGTGCAAAAACTCTAGCCCAGCTCAGAGCAGCCACACAGCCCATCACGCGCCACCCAATCATCTCCTTCTTCCTCTTCATTGCCCTTCTCTCCACCACGCTCGTCCTGCGCATTCTTTTTCCCCCAGAACCCAACATCGCAGCGCCGTGGATGCCCGAATACACGGGCCGCCGCAACTTCACGCTCCCGCCGTACCGCCCTGAGGCTCTTGCCACCGCCTACTCGCTGCCTCTTCGCACCTCGGGCCGCAACATAGTCGACCAGAAGGGTCGCCGCTTCAAGCTCGCCGCTGTGAACTGGTACGGCGCCAGCGACGAGCTCTTTGTTCCCGGCGGCCTTGACACGCGCCACCGCTCTGAAATAGCCGCGCTGATTCGCGACCTGGGCTTCAACACCGTGCGGCTGCCGTACAGCGACGAGCTGGTCAGCGCCAACCCCGTGATTCCCGCGCGCCTCATCGCCGCCAACCCAGACCTCGTCGGCCTGCGCGCGCTCGACGTCTTCCACGCCACCGTGCACGCCCTGACCCGCGCCGGCGTCGCCGTCATCGTCAACAACCACATCACCCAGGCGCGCTGGTGCTGCGACGCCGACCCGTGCGACGCCGGCTGGGCCAACAGCCATCTCGGGCCCGTGTGCCCCGTGCGCCAGACCACCCCCGACTGGATCGCGCACTGGCGCGCCGTCATGCGCCCGCTGGCCAACGAGTCGCTGGTCATTGGCGCCGATCTGCGCAACGAGGTGCGCGGCCTGTGGGGCACCATGCCCTGGTCGGCGTGGGCCGCCGCCGCCGAGGAGGCCGCCGAGGCCCTGCTCGCGGTCAACCCGCGCTGGCTGATGGTCGTCGAGGGCACGTCGTCGGCGAACGACCTGACGGGCGTGGCCGGCCGCCCTGTCGCGCTGTCGGTGCCGGGCCGCCTGGTCTACAGCGCCCATGTGTACAGCTGGTCGGGCTGGGGGTCGCTGCAGGGCCGCTACTCGCTGCGCACGTTTGATGCGTTTGCCAGTGACATGCTGGCCAACTGGGGCTATCTGGTGGCTCAGGACGTGGCGCCCGTCTGGGTCGGGGAGATTGGCGCGCCGACGGGGCCGGATAAGGGAGACGCGAATTACTGGCGCAATCTGATGCAGTACCTCCGCGACACGGACGCTGACTTTGGCTATTGGGCTGTGAACCCGAGGAAGCCCCATGAGAATGCATACGAGTCGTACGGCCTCGTCGAAGATGATTGGCAGACGGTGGTCAAGGATTATCGACTGCGCGATATGCTGCAGCTGATGAATGTGACCGTGAGTGGCTGGGAGTAGACTGGACTGGACTGGTGTCTGCGGCCTTGCAGATTCCTTTTGCTTGCCGCAAGGCCCGTTGCTACAGTGGTCATAGACGTGCGGTGGGCTCCTCTCTATTCGAATAGTGCTATACTACATATGATACCCCATCTCTCCCACGTAAACAGTCTCGTCACTATATCCGCATACATTTCAGCTCTTCTTGGGCATGTCGGATATCTTTGGCGGCAGCACCATCAGAGAGCGGTCATTTCGCTTGTAAAAGTCGACGAGCACCATGGCTGTTTTCTCGGGGACATCTTCCTGGATGAAATGGCCGGCGTCGGGGAAGACTTGTAGTGCGTATTTTCCTGCAGTGTTAAAAAGGAGTTAGCACAGCGTTCCGGTGACGGGTCTTTCTCTGCCCAGCCCAGCCCAACCGCATACACTCACCCTGCATCTGGCCAATCGTCAGCTCCGTATCCAGCCGATCTGTGCCTGCCAGCAGCAACAACTTGCCGCCCTTGGCGGACAAGAACTTGCCGCTCAGGCCTTTATACCAGCCCTCCCAAAACGGCTGCGTGGCCTGCAAATCGGTACGCCAGCGCCACGGCCGCGCCGTATCCTCGGCCTCGTCGCGCCGCAGCAGCCCGGGCACGCTGGAGCGCGCCGCCAGCGAGTTGCGCAGCGTGCGGCTGCGCACGTGCCAGTCGATCGCCTGCGCGACCGTGGCGAAGCCCGCGGGCCGCGTGCTCAGGTACGCCGTCATGCTCTGCAGCGCGTCCATGGCCGAGCCCTCGACGACGTCCAGCACGGCGAAGCCGAGCAGCGCCTCGGCGCCCAGCGCGTGCTGCAGCGGCGTGCCGGCCCCCGTCGGGCCGTCGGCTTTGGCGCCCAGCGCCGCGTGCGTCACCACGGCGCCGCCGAGCGAGTGGCCCACTAGGATGATGGGCGGCAGGGCGGCCCACTGCATGGCCGCCTTGGTAGCGTGGATGACGTCGAGCAGGTCCTGCGCAAGCCGCGGCAGAGACAGGTCCGAGGGCCCGGTGGGTGCTAGTTTGTCGACGGTGGAGCCGTGGGCGCGCGCGTCGGGACACAGCATGCCGGCGTGCGGCAGGAGCTTGCGGATTTCGGCCGAGAGCACGGCAAAGGATAGTCCCGAGGAGCCTGCGCCGTGGTGCATCACAAACAGCGGGGCTTTGTCGCCTGGAGGCGTGAGGTAGACGTGCATGTTGGCCGTGGGCAGATCAAGCGTCAGCTCGCGCTCAAAGTACGTGGTCCAGGGGATTGGGTCCAGGGAGCGGCCGCGCGGTGGGCTTGGAGAGTGTGTTAGCAGCCATCTTGCTCGGGATGCATGGCTGGGGAGTTCCAGGAGCCTGGCCACGCATGCAAGCAACTCACCCTATGGCGCGGGCAAACAGCCCCCGACCCGGGGACGGAATAACCGTTCCTGTTGATGACGCCGACGACGCCGACGACGAGTCATCATCGGCCGCTTGCTCTGTTTCTGTGACATCCCCCTCAGCCGCCTCGGCCGCGTCATCCTCAACCTCCTCCTCCTCGAAGCTAGGCAGGTTGAATTCCAGGCCGGCCTGCTGCGCCAGTTTGGCCTTGGCCCAGTGTTTCTGTAGCTCGCTCATGGGCTGTGTCGAAAGGAGCAGCAGATGGTACAGCAGGGAAATGATTCAGTGGCGCTGTGTATGTCTTGTGGAGAGCCAGGGCTCACTATGTTTGCTCGGGGCGTCGTTTTGACACGTGAAGCCTCCGTTTGCTGTGAGGTTCAAAGTGGGGTTATGACCGTGCGGTGACGTTTTGTTTGCACGTTGCGGGGACTTTGCGGATAGCGCTGCAAAAGGTGACAGGCAAGATACATTCACAGTGCGACTTTCAAGCACGCACTCGGGTCATGATCACGACAAAAGCAAAGGTCTGAAGAGAGAAATGTAGAATAGAAACATCGTCAGGTCATCATTGAGAAGCAGAAAAATAGAGAGAAATTACAAAAAATGGGTGCGAAAAAAAAGAGAAGAAAGAAAAAAGACAAAATATCACCAAAAAGGAAACCTGGTATCTAGCCTGTTGAGGAAACCTTTACCCAAAAACGTGACAAAGGAAAAGTGAAGAAAAAGGCAACAGCAAAAATAAGAAACGACATAAAAAAAAGAGAACCCCGCACCAAAAATTCTTTCCGTTCTGCAACGCGAACCACCGCTATTTTCTTTCGGCTGCTGCCGGGCTCCACGGCCGGTGTTGTCCGTGGTGGTGTTCGCATCACCTTAGATCCGCCACCGCCGGTCGAACTCGTTGTCGCGTGATGACGGCAGCCCGTTGCCGCCGAGGGGTGCGGCGTGCGTCATCAGCCCGTCCCGGTCGCCGTTGATCGGCGTAATGGGGCTGATTGGCCGCTGCTGGCTGGCTGGCGCGCTGAGGAAGCCCTCGCGGCCGGTATATGAGTTGCTCTGGGCCAGGCCGGTCTTTTCGTCGCTGGCCATCTTGATGGACGACATGGCGAAGGTGGTTGAATTGCTGCTCATCTTCTTGTCGACCATGTACAGCTCCTGGGGACCAAGCGGCGTGAGGGTATCACGGACCATGAGTTTTTCTAGATGGCGTGTGAGTATTGTCTTCTGATGAATGACGGGTGGGTGAGATATCTTACCGGCATCCTTTCTCCTCTTGCGGTGAGGGTTCACCTTGACACACTGGTTAATGCCGTTCCACAGGATCAGGATAGCCAGAATGCCAGTCAGGATCGACTGCATAATGACGAGAACCAGTCCAGTCACAGTCTGCGTGGTTTGCGAGATACCAAACTCCTGCACAAAGACCAGAATGCAGCCGACCGACAGCACGCGGACAACCTGGATGATGATGTTGATGACATTTCCTGACCGGCGCTCGTATGGGCGGCTGCAGAGCAGCAGAATCAGCATCAGCGCCTCGACGATCAACTGGACTGCCGTCTGCGAGCGGCCCTGGCCGTCCATGGCGGCGAGTGTCACGCCCTTGACAAAGGCATAGACAATGGTTGGCACAAAGACCCACCAGTACGCCTTGCGGTACGACTCGTAAAAGATGCTGTACTTGACCCAAAGCTCCTTTTTGTCGTATAGGTTGCTGATGTCGCCCTCGTTCTTCTTGAGCTTGTGTGCCACGCGCCAGATCTTGAAGGTGAAGAAGGCAAGCAGCCCGGTGAAGAGAACGAGGGTTATGCCGGCAAGCAGTTTGGCAGCCCATGAATCGCCGCGGGTGAACTGAAAGACGCAGTAGAGAACCCACACGCCGTACAGCAGCAGAATCAGTGACGTCACGGCGCGGGCAATTGAGCCCCAATAGTGCTGGCGGAAGCCAGAAAGTGACTTGGGGAAGCTGCCATACAAGGCCCAGGCCTCCAGGATAACCTTGACCAGTAGAATACCGACGACAATGGACAGGATGACAATAGCCACGACGAGCAGAATGGTCATGAACGTGTTGGACTGGGGCACGCTGAACTTTTCAACAAAGGCGCGAATGCCGCTCACAGCCTCGTCAAAGGCGCCAGACTCTTCGCTGTCACGTGCTGCAATGACACGGGTAGCCAGCTCAAGCGAACGACGGGTGGCGGTGCCCTTGGCTTCCTGGCGACTGCCGTCTGCAAAGACCAGGGTGGTGTTGCGCAGGGTCTGCAGGCTGTCGGCAGTGAGATTGCCGCCCGTGCTGCCGCGAAAGTCGTCAATGGCAATCTGCATTTTATCCCAGCTCACCAAGCCGGTGGTAAAGGCAAAGTTCTGGGAGAAGCTGCGGTAAACGGGCGGGTAGTTGACGGACAGCATTCCATTCATGGCCATGCCCTGCATCCAGCCGACGACTTGTACGAACGAGGGGGACGGCGCGGAGGTGCCAGCAGCGGTACCGCCGGCAGCGGCACTGGCGCCAAAGGCCGAGATTCCGGATACGATGAGGGCAGCTCCGGCAATGGCCGTGGCAGCCCAGGAAACGGCGGCCAGGTTGGTGGTTTTGCCGTTGGTGACTTGGGACTGGATGCAGGCAGCCATCTCGTTGGAGTCGGTGGTCAGCTCCAGGCGGGCTACAGCAGCAATATCGGGGATCTGGAAGGCGATGTCCGGGATCAGGTCGACAAAGCTCTGGGGGACAGTTTGCGAGCCCTTGGCTGTGAAGACGCCCTCGGGTACGGGGCACAGTTGCTCGACAAAGCTGCCTTCATCGCACGGGTTGAAGCTGTTGGAGTAGACGTCACGGCCGTATACGGTGACCAGAAGCTTTGCGGTGACGTTTTGCTGGTGGGTGCTGGTGGCGCTGACGTCGTAGACGAGGGTGGCTTGGTCTTTGTCAAAGCTGATGTTGACCTTGTTGACGGTGACGGCGGCATCGGGGGCGCTGCAGGAGGAGAAGCCGACGGTGTGGAGTTGGCTGGTGGCATGGGCGGTTGGGAAGAGGGCTGCGGCGGTGGCAGCGAGGAGGGTTTTGGCGAGGCGCATGTTGCGGTTGTGGTGTGGTTCGGGGATATCAAGAGGGGGGTGGTTGAAGGGGTTGTAGTTGAAGAGGCTGTGGTTGAAGAGGTTGTTTATATGATGCTAAGATGACGATGAATAGAACAAAGGCAAGTAGAGAACAAAACGGCCAGCCGATAAGATCCTGCTCAGAAAGAAAAGAAGGCGAATGCGAAGAACAAGAGAACAAGAGAAGCACACAAAGACACAGACAAAGACGGATTCACCCAAGGCTGGACTCGATGGTTGACGTCGTTAGATGTTCATAGCAAGACGCGGCATCTCGAGGGTGATTTGGTGATGGCAGACGCAGAGGGAGCAGAGCAGAGAGAGCAGAGCAGAAGACGGGTTAACAATACAGAGAAGAGACTATAAGCGTGAAGCTGAAGGCAAAGAGATCAAAAAGGGAAACAAGAAGATGAGAAGAGAAGAGAAAAGAACCGGGCAAGACCAGAGACAAGTGTTATGAAGGAGGACAAGACGAGCGAGACAGCGGACAAGACGAGATGAGGGCGAGGGCGCGGAGGAGACAAAGAAGAAGGCCGAGGATCAACCAAGGAAAGAAGAGAAGAGAGATAAAAGGCGTGATAAAAGACGGAGAAAGAAAAGAAGAGGAAGAAGTTTGAAGAAGACGAGGAAAAAACAGAAAGAAACAAAGCAAGAAATCCAAGGCCGCGCCGTAGGAAGGGAGACAGCCAGCGATGGAGGTTGTGATTTAATGGGGAATTTAAGAGGAGTTTATTCTTTTTTTTTGGGGGATTTCTGGTGGACATGTAAGTAAGTACCTGTACTTGGTCGTACGTGTACGTGTACCTGTGCCTGTACAGTGAAAAGTCTCTCGCTTTGTACCTTTGTACACACACTGAGCATATCTGTCTTTCTCTGCTCTTGCTTTTCTTTCTCTTGTTCTTTCTCTTGTTCTTTCTCTTCTTGCTCTTGCTCTTGCTCTTCTTGTTTCCCTCCTTCTCTTCTTGCTCTCTCTCACTTGCCCCACAATATCCTTGGCCCTGTGCCCTCAGTCCCTTGTCCACACATGCTAAAAAAAGAACCTCAACATGCCCACACCTGCTTGTACCAGTACACGACGCCTTATCAAGAATGAAGGCTACCCAAATATTTGCACTCTGGGCCCATTTCTGCCCGTCATTTGACCAGAACACCATCACAGCATTTATCTTCTTCTCCTCTTGCTCTGCACATTTTTGCCGTTTTTTTTCCGTCTTTTTTCCGTCTTTTTTCACCCCCTTCTCGCCCCCTCTGCTTAACCCACCAAATTCTGAGACGAGGTGTATCACCATAGGCCTCCTCTCCTTCTGGCCCCCTCATCCTGTCGCCTCCCCCTGTTCCTTTTGATTCCTCCAAGGCGTTCTTAGCTGACCCGGCCGTCTTTGTCCAACACAAAGAACTCGCACAAACCTTGTAAGCCTTTACTGTCTCTGGCTCATAGCCGCAGCCGTAGCGTCGCCTCTGACAACCAACAGACATTTCTCAGCCATCGCCACCACAAACAAAGAAGCACCCCACCCGCAATACGCTGCTTGTACCACTACATAACCCCCCTCAAGGCATCCCCCGAGCCATCTCCCCGAGCCATCCCCCCCAAGGCATCTATCCCATTCTTGCAGTCACTCGCTATCGTCACAAAGAACAGCAAAGAAAAGAACAGAAAGAAAGCCCCCCTCCCCAGGGAGACCCGTTGGAATGGGCTGACAATCCAGCCGCCCCGTCCTCGGCCGCCAACTCGTTCCATTGTCGTCATCACCTCACCCGCCATAGAACCTTGTCGAAGAAGCAACGCTATGAATAGAAGGCTGCATTTCAGTGCAGAGCATGCATATGCATACACCATATCACAAGCACACACATCTCAGCCGCATGCTACATAGCAAGAGACACCGCAGAACATGACGCTGGCCTGGGTCATTGCCAGTCTCCGAATCCCGTCTTGACCCTTGCATCGGTGCCTCTGTCTCGCCCGTATCTTATCTCTGTACACACTCTCGCAAACCTCTCCCTGCCTCCTGCTACCCTCCCTCTTCTAGCGAGAGACAGAACCGCAGCTTGACAACCCAGACTCGCCCAAGCGAACAGAAGCGCAACAGAACGAAAGAACAAAGAAACTGGATGCCCCCAACGCTTCACCCCACCCCCACACACCCACCCCCCACCCAACACACACCAACACAGCACCCCAC